>CDFB01045329.1:0-11779 GCA_000826425.1 Acanthamoeba lugdunensis | reverse complement strand
TCTGTCTGTATAGAGACTCCTCTCTTTGGATGAACCACCTGGGGTTCAACCTCAGGCAAAGTTTTGATGGTATGTGTGGTGACAATCCATGTTGACAATGACTGTAACCAATAAATGGAATTTGAATGTCTGGGTCACAGCCATAGAGGACAACCTCTCCAGTTAGTCTTTCTGGTACAACCTGCTGCTGAGAGAGTGAGGAGAGAGAGAGAGAGAGAGAGAGTTGATCCTGATCAGTTGAAGCAGCGCCAGCAAGAAGTAGGAAGCCTCACTGTTGGTGCGGCTTACCAAGCATGTAGTTGCCCCAATAATCCTGCTTCTTGTCTTGAATGTTCTCAATTGGTGCTGTTGGAGCAGAAGTACCAACTGGTCATCAGTTGGTAGAGATACTTATGGTGTCAGTATTTGAGCATGGCCATGCACTCGGACACGCACGCAATACAACTTGAGCATGCACAACTTGAGCATAGAGGGAGAGAGAAAGTGAGCCTGTAGAAATCCTATACACACAGGCCACGGGTCCGCTTGAATTGATAGCAGATATCTGTGGGTCCCATAACTTGATCATGCCCTGCAACAAACACCATTTCATCATGCTCTGCTTTGAGACAAGACCCCCCCCCAAGGTTCGATGAAAAGAAAGAATAGGCATCCTGGTGATTACCCCTGCGCAGGGGACAAAGAAAGAGGCTTCCATTGCTGTTGGAGAGGGTTTCTTGCTACTCGTGTTAGTGCCTTTCTTCTTGCTGCTGCTGCAGATGCTGTTCTTCTGCATAGACCGGTTGACACCGCCCAGGCACCATTGCGCCTTAGTGAAGGTGCAATTGAAGTGGAACTCGCTGTGGCACGGGTCGGGTGATTGAGAGGGTGGAACATGGGGTACGCATCGAAGATGGAAGAGGACGACAGCAGGGGACCTTTCAGCCTTTTTCGTTGGTTCGGCCCCAGCGCTCCCCTATTGGGGCATCAACACGGCCTGGGCCAGTGCTTGCTGATGGTTAGCCAACCAGTAGCCGACCAAGGGCCTTGGTCGATCGGTTAACCGTGGTTAAGCCGGAAACAAAACAGAATAAAAGGAAGAACAATCCCGACAACGACTGGGAGGCGTGTGCGAATCAAACTCGATTTGTGCATTGCAACTCGGGAGCGAGTGCGAACCCAAACGCAACTGCAAGTGCGAATGGGTCGCATTCGGGTTCGGGTCTAAATAACTGGTTTTATCCACTATTTCCGTTTTCGTATGCCATTTTATCCGGTTTATTGACGGGCGGTTCGATTCCCGCCAGTGCCGACTAAAGTCACAGTTAACCGACCATTAGTCGAAAGCAAAGTAGCCAGTTAGTCGAATCTGACCGGTTAATACCCGCAAGCACTGAGCGGGAATCCCGCACTTGGGGAGGGGGGAAGCGAGACCATGGTACCCGGATGCTCTCCTCGGATACTATTATTTTTCTCAACGGGCCAAGTTCGCTGGTGAAGCCGAATGGGAAGAAAGGGTTGCCACTCTGAGCAAGGACCATCTGGCTGAAGGCGAGTAAGCGAGAAGCCCCAAGCCCCCCCCCCCCAAAGATCCTGAAAGACAAGGCTTCAGCAGCTTCTCGCCTGGTGGCGAGTGATCGCCTGAAACAGGTCCACTCATTCAGGACGTGTCTTTCTCTCGAGTAGGTGTCTTGGCTCCCTGCACGCACGCGCCAACTTTGGTGGGGTACGTTGTTGGTGTGAGTGCCCACACTCAACACTGCGATGGACCATGCCAGTTTTTTATCCAGTACTGTGGCCGAGAGTGTAGACGAGTTCGAGTCCAGGTCCAGGCGGTCGTGTTCGCTGTTGACGAGCATCGGAACATACCCGCCAGGTCACAACCAAAGAGCCGTCGTATGACGGCTTCGGGGATGGGTGCTTCGAAGTCTGTTCGAAAACCACGACACTGCGGTACCGCCTCTGATGCTGTTCGGTCCGCCCTTGGCCTACGGGGTATCAGGTCTCTCTATGAGCAGGCCCGGCCAGGTGGTCACTTCCAAGTCTTCTCCCACAGTAAACGTTTGAGCCATACGGTCGGTTTGAGCTCCTGCTCGCGCTTCTCGATCTGCTCCAGCGACAGGGGAGGACACACTTCAGCGCAGTACTTCCTTATGCGCTCCATCAGAGCCGCCCCAGCCGTGCAATTACCCTTTTGTACAACAACAATAAGCGGAACTCACCAACATGGTGGTGGTGGTTGTCATGGTGGTCCGCTTCTTTCTGTGCGTACGAGGAGGTGAAGAAAAAAAAAAGGAAGAAAGAAAGAGAGGAGGGAGGTGAGTGTCACTTGGTACCTCGGTCTTGCGTGGTTGCGCGCCCTTGGTGCCACCGGCGAGTACTATGCGCAGCACATGCTGAGCGAGATGTACCTCGTCGGGTGCTGTGAAAGCGCTCGTGTGGGCCTGCCGCGCACTCGACGCCAGCAAGGGCCAGTGCCCGCTCGCCACGCGTGGCTTGGCCCACAAGTGGTGGTGCGCTCTGGTGACCTGCACACCGCGACGAAGAGGCCACCGACGGTGTCTCCACGAGCAGGGCCAGGCGGCGCGTGGACCTGCTCACCCGCCGCTGCAGCGGCTGCTCCGCGTCCCACCGCGACACTTGGCAGGGATCCGTTTCATTGGAGTCGTAAAGCGGAAGAGATGATAGAAATATATATATATCTATACATATGTTGACGATCTGGCTCGGTCGCCTGGCCTTCCTCTTTCTCTTCGCAATTATCATTTGGCAACGAGGTAATTGCTACCTCCCGCAATTAATCAATCAATTTGAGATTCCCTTCCTCCTTGTGCCAAATCGAGGTGCAATCCTTCAGCGATAATAAGAAGAAGAGGGTTAGGATTGATGGAAAGCAAAAAGATGGCCTCCTTTTTCCTTCTGCCGATTTTACTTTTCTTTTCTTGTGGTTCACCTTGGTCGATTTTTCCAGCGGGTTTTATTTTTTCAAGAGCCCGCAGGCAAGGGGTTCGATGGCAGCAGAGCAAGGGGAAGCGGAAGGGGAAGGATTGCCTTGCTCTGGCGCTGGTCTTTTCTCACTGGTTGTTTTTTGTTTTTGTTTTTGTTTTTGTTTTTGTTTTTGTTTTTGTTTTTGTTTTTGCAGCAGGACCAAGCGAAGGAGGAGTCAGCCATTTATGGTGCCTATACGACTTTATCAACAGGCCTAACCCGTCAGAGACGCTCAGAGGAATTTGTAGGAAGGACAGAGCAGTGGTGCTCGCGAATAGCAGCTGGTGATGCCCCACAAGAGGCTTTGGGAGACCTTGTTACAAAACGCATTACTGTTCTAGAACAAAACGACTACTGCTACTTGGCGGGTGCCTCACACCCCAGGACAACTTGTGATACCATGGTCCAGCAGTAGTACCATCAATAAAACACAGTCCTTTGTATATATATATCCTTTACCGTTACCAATCAAACAACTGCTGCTCTCCTCTGCTTCACTGCTACCTCTCACTGGGATAACCCAATGCTGGGCTCCTATTCCCACGTCTACGGCAATGAGAGGCGATTCGCCTACACCACCACAGATACATTGGGGAGGGGCAAGACCCATCGCTTTGCCCTCATGCCCATAGATGAGGACATTGCCATCATGAGCTTCTTTACTGACAAGCGCTTTGTTGAGCCCAAGCCAGTGCCGCCCAAGTTTACGCTCATTGGGGGTCCAGAAGGCGGCAAGAGGAGCGCCTTCAAGGGCTGCTTCTTTCTCAACTGGACATGCTCCTACAAGTTGCGCTACGATATCCTTGTGCGAATTTGTATATATATATATATATAGGTGGCAGTTTTCGCGGCTTCGGCAGCCAGGAAAAGAGAAATTAAGAGAAATACACTGTCGGTATTTTGTCCCCCGCGGTGCCGCGGAGAAGACCTTCGCCTGTTGATGATGCTGTGTAATGGAACTGCAGTGCATCATATTGGCCTTGCTCTTCCCGTCCCACCCTCGCCTCTTTTCGGGCACTGGGAACGGAGAGCCGTAATCGCAGGCGCAAGGGGAAGGGTCCTTGGGCCTTTCTTCTTTGCTTTTGCTATTGCCCCTTCTCGGCCATAGGTCCCCTTCTTCTCCTGGGCTTGTGGACTACGGGCTCGTGTGGCCAGGACTCCTGCACCTGCAAGGTGGTTACCAATTGTGGAGATCCGTGTCACTACTTGACCAGATTCCTCAACTGCCTCCAGCAATTTCATGTTGATCTCCCGCCACCCATCATCACCACCACCTTCCGACATGGGCACCTGCACTCATCGCCTTCCCGTCTACCCATCCCACCGGGCAGGGTGAAGTGGCGAGGCAGCCGGTGATAGGCCAGCAGGCTTGAACGGATGGAGCCTGGGTGGCGCAGGCCATGAGGAGAGCGCCGTGCTCGAACCGCCCTTCATCCAACCGGTGGTCGTAGAAGCCGCACCCTTGTGCTCATCGCCGGTGTCGGGCTCAGACTCCCATCGGCCACTCCATCATGCGCAGCAGGGGATCATTATGACAAGGCTGCTTCTTGGAGGGCAGCACACCGGCTCAACAAACAAAGGCGTCACGCGCTCAGCCTAGGCACCCTTGGACACGTAGTGTCGGTTGTCCTCGACAGGGCCATGGTACGGCGCCGGCAACAGACCACGTGGGAATTCGGGAGGCTCACTGACCCGGTCACCGGTGACTTGACGGTGCCAGAACCAGGCGCTGGGGCTGCGGCTGAGCAGGCCACATGGTCGACCGAATGCAGGCCAAGGAAGGAAACAACATCCCCGAGTTGGCGTGTGCAGAGAACGCGATGCCGTCACCCAACTCGGCGCTTGAGTGGGCAGCCCCCATCACCGGTGGCCCCTCCATCGGACCAAAGGTAGAGGCCTGAGCCTGACTTAGCCCTTTTGGTGGTATTTCCCACACAAGAACACTGTACAGATGAACCACACACAATCCCTTCAAGGGAGCGGGGAATGAGACTGGGTGCTTGAGGGGGAGAGAGGAGAAGATAGGTTGGCCCAGGTGGCGGTGTGTTACAAGACGCTCAAGCACCTCACTACAGGGCTGCACGATAGACTTGGAAGCTGGAGCACTTGAACAACAAGCGCACCCTCAGGAGGACCAACCACAATTCTACTTCAGAAGAATATCGCCCAGACACTCGATGCGCTCGATGAGTACTAGTTCCGCCTCATGGAGCGGAGGCAGTGACCTAGGAGAGAGGACAAGGTAACACGAGGTAGGCACGAAGACAATGCGAGCACATGCGTTCTCAGGAGGAGAGGAGGGTTGTTGGGATGGACATTGGGGGGCTCGGTTGGCTGGTCGGGGTAGAGCAGTGAGGCGAGGCCATGGCGCAGAGCTATAGTCCACCGCTGCAGCGCCCGAGTGCATGCTGATGCTGGGCCACTTGTGCGGTCAAGCAGACCTCTCGGAGATCTGCGCCTATGGAAAGAGAGAGAGAGAGAGGAATACCTTGCCATCAGCCTCCAATAGCCACGCCCATTGATGACCACCCATCCACCAGCAGCAGCCGCACCAAAAAAGGGAAGGGTCGATGCTGCTGGACGCTCATCCTGGCTGAACAGTTCAGAGGGAGACGAGAGCACCAACGGCTGTTGCCAAGGCACCAATGGCACCCGCGAGGAGGGAAGGTAGTGATGGACCGGACGGGGCGGATGAGATGATGGCCGAGGCCGCGAGGTGGAGCCATCGTCGATGAGCCTTGAGTACCAGGGTACGGCTTGCGCAGGAGGAGACGGGGGCGGCGGCGGGGCAGAGAGTAGAGATCCAACTGCTCGTCGCTGATTAGTTGCGAATCGGGGCGGCCAGCCGCCGCCGCCGCCGCAGCCTAGTTGGTCGTCCTGCGGCTGCAGGTGTGGAGTGTGCAGGAGCGGGAAAATGAGCAGACGCCTCGGCCAGCCGCCGAGCGGGACGCGCAATGGGTGATGGTCCACCACCTCGTGGTGGGGGTGGGACCCGTCCTCGCGCAACTGGCAGCCGTCAGAAGCGGCCCTGCAAACACCTGCCGGCGTAGTAGGCACTTCTACTGGGGTGACGATGCCCTCGCATAGTGGGGCACGTAACGTGTGGTCAGGGACCATGTCTCGCCGTGTCTGGTTGGGGTGGAGTGGTCGGGGCATGGTGACGGCGGCGGCGGCGGTGACCATCACCTCGATGCTGCTCGTCCCCTCGTCTCCTCGTCGAGGCCCGGTTTCGGCTTCGGTCCGCACCGTCGTCCTTGTCGTCGTCGTCGTTGTAGGAGCCCTTTCCGTTGCCCTTTGTGCACCAGAGCGCTGCTCCGCTCCCCCTACGAACTGCCCCTCCTCCTTCGGCACCCGCCGGCTCCGCCTTGGCTTTCGCTGCGCTGCACCGGACGTCGCTCTGCGCTGCCTGCTCGCGCGCGCAGTGATCTTAACACTACGGCTCTGTGTGTCAACTGCCGTCACCACGATGCCGTTGGCATTGTCGCTCTTCTCCTGCCCCTGGCGCGATTGTACGCGCCTCTTCCTCTGAGAGGAGGAGCAGGAGAGGCTGGAAGATCCGACCCAGTTGTTCCCTTTCGTCCTCCTCTTCTTCGCCGCTACCACCGACGTCTTGCCATCTGTGCTGCTGGCATCGCCCAGTGGCTGCCGCTCGCTCTCGCCCTTGAGGGCGCCCTCGCGTTGTCGCTTGCGTTCGCGGTGTGAAGGTTGTGGTTGCGGTGCGCTCTTGCCCTCCTCTGCCCGCTGTTTGGGGGCCGTGCTCTTGGCATCATCTTGGCGTGCTGTTTGCTTTCGGCGCCTGGATGTGGATGCCCACTTGGGGTCGCAACTGTCAGAGCGCTCGGCAAACTCGGATAGCATCACGTGGATGCCCATCTGTTGAGTGTGTGTGTGCAGCGTGCGTGCGCGGGTGAGTACGGGCTCTGCAGGTTGATGGCGTGGACCCAGTGTGATCATGAAGTGCAGACATGCATACCTGGTTATCAGTGCCGCTGGCCAACGCATGTGCAAGGGTTGGGAGGCTGGTGAGTGGGGTATGCAGCTGGTTGTCATTGTGGGACATGAATGTTAGAAGGGGTGGCACCCATCACAATGGTACAGGAGTTGGTCGAGCATTTGTTCCCTCACAACACCCAAACAAATGGGGACAAAAAACCACGCGGCAGAAACACACCCACAACCCATCACCGCTGCAGCAGCGGCGAACCTTCGCCTGTTGACACACCAGGCTCGGTGGATATGGAGGCAACCACAAGGGGGGTGTGCTGAGGACACGCACACGCACACGCATACATACAACCGCAGTAGAAGTACGTGTACCTGGGCCACGGTGAGAGATGGTCGCGCAGGTTGCTGCACCTTGCCTTCTTCGAAGGCTTCCTGTTTCTCTCCTCCGTCGAGAAGCTGCTGCATCTCAGGTAGGTGGTGTGGTCGTGCGGACTGTAAGTGCCTTCTTGTGCCTTCTCTTGCTGTTGTGACGAGCGCAGGAATGGGAATAATTCCGCGGGAACTAAGCGGACTAAGTCGTCATGGTTGATGGGCAGGGCGTGCGATGATTGGGTTTGGGAGAGATGTCGACTGAAATATGATTGGGTATGGGTGAGATGTTCTCTTTTTCATGGTTGTGCCGCTGAAAACAGCTGGTGTGCGCAGCTGATTGGCTCGAGCAATTGCGATGCCAGGGCAGTTTCGTTGGTTCTCCATAACCGCCAATCATGAATCGTAAGTGGGAACCAATGGGACCACCATTGCGCAGCCCTATCCAATGAATCTGACACCGGAATCTTTGAAATTTCTGAGCACCTCCTTTTTCTCCGTAGCGCCAGATCTCCCTGGTTGAGGTCGACCTGTTGACGGCCAACGAGCTCGATCGACTGGCCACGACTCTGACCAAAAAACTATTATTATTATTATTATTATTATTATTATTTGTTTATAAAATCCACAAGGCCTTCCCCTTCCGGGAAAAAGTCAAGAGGACAATGGCAGCAGGTGAGAGAGTCGTCTGGTGGATGGGACGCAAGGGGAAGGGTGACTGCTTATTTGAGGCAACACGAAATCCCACGGCAAACTGAGACAAGGCCCGCGGTCAGGCGCGTGGGTGGGCGCCCCCAAATACCCGCTGCCCTCTCGAGCCACCTCACTCCTGCATGTGTGCGTGTGTGCGAGTGTGTGTGGTGTGTGGGAGACTCTCGCCGTTGTCGTATTGTGGGTTATTAATCCAGCCTCAGCAGAGGGGCCAGGGCAGCTACTCCTTGCAGCCCACACATCAGCGATCTCTCTTCATCAGGTCGATGAACCGGGCGATGAGGTGGTCAACCAGCGGCGTGGGGCTCCCGCTGACCTGATAGCGCAATGCGTGGAGAAGGTGCAGCAGGTCGCCATAGGGGTGCTCCTCTTGACTCTGGTGACTGGTCGCCTCTCTGGCTGGACCGCAGCACCTGTAGGAGGCGTCAGCGTCCATACCAGCAGTTGTTCTTGCTCCATGGACACGGGCGCCCCCTGGGGGGACCGCCGGCCTCCAAGGAAGTGCGGATGACAGCACAGGCCGAGCAGCGGCACGGATCGCGCCGCCCTCTTCCTCCTCCTCCTCCTCTGACTCGTAGGTGTGGTGCCTTTGCTGGGAATGCTGAGCGGTGTTGTGGTTGGTGGTGACGGTGGCGGAGGAAGGCATCGTGTGACCGCCTGCAGTGTTCCGCTTGGCGGTGGGCCGACCGGCCAGCGCGACTGCGGGCTCCAGTGCGGGTAGCAAGCGATCTGTTAGCCTGCAGCAAGAGTACACATTTTCCCGCAGTGACCGAAGATGGGATTTGAAGAGGTGGGCGAGTAGTGAAAAGGCCATGTGGTCTGCCACACCATATCGTCTTCACGCGATTCTCCCAGTATGGAAAAGCAAACTTGGCCGTGACGGAGTTTATCTGACCGGATAAACTCCGGCGTGTTGACGCGAGATTGTGGGCTTGGTGCACTACACTGCAGGGTCTTGCCCCCTGTGTGAGTGGGACTGTAACCCTTACGCCCACCGCCCCCGCTTTGGTTTGCTTTCTGGCTAAGCAGCAGCAGCACGAAAAATGCACGCAATGTGTGCATTAGGCGCGCTATCGCAATAATTGACATCTGTGTACCTAGCGCCATCTTCTGCATGCCGACTGCGCCTGTTTCCAGACCACGGCCGTCATTTCTATCTATATACCAAGCACCAGGTGGGCCGGCGTGGTGGGCACTGTTTTGTTTGCCTTGTTATCATTTCCCTCGACATGAAGCATCCAGGTGGGCTTTACACAGCGCACGCTTTGACTACAATGCCGCCACAATAACCTCGCACGGGCCACACATCACCGTGCAGGCCATCTGCGAAACGGGCGCCAGTTCAGGAGAGATATCAGGTCACTACCAGATGCTCTTGATCGATTCAAGAACGGCAAATCTACGCCAACAACGAAACGTACGTGGCGCTGTCGCCTGCACTGTCAAAGGCCCTGCACTGCTCCCACTTTTTGTCGGTCGACCTCATGAGCAAGCATTTGCAGCCCAAAGGAATCGCAGTTTTATGAGGAGCCCTATGCGTGGGGCGCTGCGTCACCTCTTCAGCCTCACGATTACCGGTTAGTCTCAAATCCAAATCCAGGACGGTTCCACGTCGTAGTGTCGTTGGATCACCGCTCGGCAGGTGGAAGGCGCCATCAGCGACGATGGAACACCGACCGCCCTGGCGCTACTGGACGGCCGGTTTTCGCGCTATCAGGTAGGCGCTGTCGTCGACAATGAAGATGGACCATGCCGGGAAGCGCAAGGAGGCTCGGGTGACGACACGCAAGACTAGTACCACTGTGCCGGCTCGGATGAGCCAGCCTGAGTATTGACAGCCAACCCTTGCTGGTGTGGTTGGTCCGACCCCGCTCCACAGGGACAGGAGGTGTGACCGACAGGCGTTGCCGACCCTGCGCGGAGTCTTGTTGATGGCGCGGATTTTGACCTGTCCGGAGATCCGTGCCCCTACATGACAAGTTTCCTCGACTGCCTCCAGCAATCTTGCGACGTCTGTGGCGGTGAGTCACAGGTGATTTCAGCGTGCCAGGACTCCTGAATTCACTGGAGAACACCTGCGGAACCGACTGCGGCCTTTACTGCAGTTCTCTCGGCGGATGTGGCCAGGGCGGTGGTGAGGGGCTCTCTCTCAAGTGGATTCTGATAATCGTCGGGGCCTCCGTCGCGGGATTTGTGGCGCTGGGGGCGCTCCTCTACCTATATCGCCGCAGCAAGAACAACTACCGGACCATCAACTGATGGTGGCAGTGTTTTTAAAAACAGTTGTAAATCGCAATTGCCGCATACCTATCTTGGATCTTGTGCAATGAGGCCGACGAGGTCGCCCGCGGGCCGGGGGGCAGGGAGGAGGGGGTGTAGTGTGCACCGCACAGGGTCACCTAGAGCCATCCCAGAAAAATAGCCCTGGTCTGACGAGCCCACCACAAGCACCCACCCCAACCCAGCCAGGCTCTGGCTGCCCATGTTGGGGAACAGATACCCACTTCTACCAAAATAGGAAATCTGCATACCAAAAACACAAAACACTACACATGGAGAACAACATTTCAGTATACCCTCTCCAGGGTCGCCACATCTGAGACACAAAACAGTTGTATACACTTTTGCTACACTCCGATACTCCTATATACATCAATATTACTAACACTACGCCACACGCACAACAGGGTCAACGTGCAGAGTCATGCGCCTACACCGCTCCCCTGTGTGCCCTCAGGAGGGCCCTGAAACTCCTCCAGCCTTGGTACACACCCATTGTGCAATGGGCCGTCCACCAAACCAACACTACTTGTTTGCTTCATTCACACACTGCGACTTACAGCAGGGCGGCAATGAGGCAGATGCGGCAGTCCCACATGCAGCCGTGCTAGCGGTCGGCCTTCTGAGGATTGTTTAGCTGTCCCTGTCGGCTTGACCTCGCTTTCCTATTGCTGCACAGGTCTGACAGGCCGTCCTGGATAGTTTTGTTTTTGTTTTTTTTAAAACAAAAACAAAACCATTCACACACGGTGCACTGGATGGAGGCAAGCGGCAGGCCAGGACTCTTGGCACCCAGGCCCAGGTCCAGCTGACAGTTGGTCACTAAGTGGGAGGAGATGATTGTCAACACATCCGTATTGACCCGGGTCGGTTCCGTACTGTTATACACAGAAAATTCTGCCTATACTCTTGGTCTCAACATGTTGCAAGTGCATTTGCCTACCACTAGCGACCACGCACTTCCTCCCTGGCGACTCTGGCATTAACAGTTGATAGCACTGGCGTTCAAAAGCGTGATCTTGTGTGGAGGTGGAGCACAGGCACCTGTGTGACAGACGCTCACACGACCTGTACGGCCCCCTCCCAATTAATTGGGAGGTCTCCATCGTGCAATTGTGAGCTGAAGGCCCCCCCCCAGCCAGGCGTGCAGCAGTTGGGGCGCATCCCAATTAGTTTTTTATTCAGACCTGCAGGGAGTGGCATGGTGCGGGCAGGGTCGTGGCTTCGTCATTGCAACCCACTTGGCTGATTCCTGATTTTTCTTGCTTGGCAGCCAGTTGGCAGGTGTGCCCTTGGAATGTCTCAACAACACTCGCTGGCTGGGTTGCTTCCAGTGTGGCATCCACAACTCCATATTGGCCTGGGGGCGACTACTGGAAAAGGTTGTGCCTGAGGGGCGTCACCAGATCTCCAATCTGCAACCAGGGTTCACATAAACCACAGCACTGTCTTGTGCAGGGTCGGCCAATAGACCAACACCCACACGTGCAGGGCTGGCCAATAGACG
>CDFB01045318.1:0-10327 GCA_000826425.1 Acanthamoeba lugdunensis | reverse complement strand
GGGTCGTCAAGACGATCGTCCTCGCCGGGTGGATGGTAGTGGCGTTAGTCGTGGGGCGTCTCTTAGGCGAACACGAGCTGGCGTTGCGCGGAGGAGGCGGGTCGGGAGGACGGGATCACGACATCGTCGTCATCTTCGAAGCAGGGCATCGGGAGGGCGGAAGGAGGAGGCGACACGAGGCCGTTCGCCCACCTCTCGGGGGTCGTGGGAGCGCTCTTGGACGGGGGCGTCCTTGGTTGCTGTCTCTCGCTGGCCACAGACCGCGAGGCCGAGGTGGTCTGTGGCTGCTTGATGGGCTCCTTTCGCTCTGCTCCGCGCGGGGTCCTCTTAGACCGGGCCTCGGGGTACCTCGCCTTCTTGGTCTGCGGGGTGGTGGCGTATCGGCTGTGGAGGCAGTGCGGAACATAAGCGCCAGCTAACGGGCGGAGAGATTGATGCAAATGATGCGATCGCGAAAATCGTACCTGGGCGGGGAAGTGGGGTTCGAGTTGCTGAAAAGGGCGTTGAAAGTGGTAAGGGTAGTCATGGTAGTAGTCATTTGGTCGGATGTGGTTGTATATGTGCAGGAGATGATGGTAGATGATGGGTTTTTGGGGGTTTTTTACACGAGGGAAGACGAGTTGTGGAAGAGGTGGATCATGCAAGAGGAGATTTTGTTCATCCAGGAGGAGTGTGTCTTCGGGTTTGGTGTGTGGTGTAGAAGAGGGTGGCGGAAGGCGGTAGCTGTTGGGGGCTACTACTTGTACTGTCGATTCCTCTACTTGCCGGTAAAACAAACTGAAGAAGAAGGCGCCAGGAAAACTGACACGACGACACTCGCCCCCCCTCCGCTCCCTGAAATTACCGGCCTTTGGCTTCCGAGTAAACTCCCAGGCGCCGTTCTCTGCGAGAACTCGCCCAAAGCGCTGCTAAACGACGCCCTCGGCGATGGGCCGATGGCGGTTGGCTTGGCAGCGGGCGTGCGTCACCACGGCTGTGGCCTCGATGGTGCCGTCACCTCTTCCCTGCCATTCCCTGTCTGGCTGTATCACCAACGACCTTTTGAGGTGGCGGATAGAGGGAAGACGAAGTACAGCCTAACGGAATGTGCGGTTGTTGAAGATATCTTAAATATTTGAAAAAAAGAAAAGAGACTTCAGACAAGGGGCACGGCGATGGTGGCGGTGGCCGCGGCGATGGCCCTCGAGATGAGGGCCACTTGCTCGAAGTTGAGGTTCTCGGGCAGGTCACTAGACTGGTGGTAGTGCGGGTAGTCCGACGCCGAGCCCACGTTCTCAAAGTAACTGCACGCGAGCCATTGAGTGTGTCAGTGGGGCTGTTTGTGTGCGGTGGTGCGTGCGACGATGGCATACCCGACGGCGGGGAAGCCCTGCTCGAAGAAGCTCTGGTGGTCGGAACAGCACGACGGGCTGTAGCCGATCTCCAGCTCGGGCACGTAGAGGAGGGTCAGGTTGTTGGCCAACCACAGCAGAGGCGGGTACACATATCTGTCCTTCATCCCGAGCGTGATGCTGGTGTTGGGCAGAGTCCACCCTACGCAGCCGAACGTTGGGTTGAGCCGGTGCGCCTCGTATCAGTAGCACAAGACGGGTGTGCGGGAGGGAGTACCCAGCATGTCGCTGTTGAGCACGGCGATGATGTCGACGTTCTTCTCTCTCATCTCCTTTGCGTAGACGCGAGAGCCTACCAAGCCCTGCTCCTCTCCCGACCACGAACAGAAGCGGATGGTGTGCTTGAACCTGCACCGCACAAGCAATCAGACGGCCTTGCGCGGGCATGCATAGGTGACTGATCAAGGAGGTGCGCACTTGAGTCCACTCTCAGTGAAGATGCGGGCCAGCTCCAGCACGTTGGCCGTTCCGCTTCCGTTATCGTCGGCACCGGGCGCACGCATGGTCGGGTCCTAGTGTGGCGTGAACAGAAAAAGGTCCGATGAGCCCACAATATGTTGGAGGGCCGAGGCCAGTCAGCCCTACCGAAATGTTGGTGGACCGCGAGTCGTAGTGCCCGCTGACGATGACAATCTTCGACGGGTCTTCGGCACCGCGCAGCTCGGCAATGACGTTCTCAGAGAATCCCTCCCTGAACGGATAGGTGGAGACCTCAAGGCCTGCACATGCGCCGCGTTGTTTAGCGCTTCGCTCACTCAGCACGAACACGTGCAACCGGTGATGCCAGCAAGGCGATTGCTTTCAAGATAGAGTACCCAAGCGAGTGTACTGGTCCCTGATCCATTCCTGCGCCTCCCACACTGTTGCTCACGCCAGTCAGCAATGCAAGTGTCGTGAGTCGTGTGTCGTGATGAAGATACCTGGTCGCGAGGTGGACAGGCGAGTGTAGTAGGAGCTGAGGTGCTCCACGGTCTTGCGGATTCTGTCCCGCGACACGTCAGTGATCAACTTGGCGATGATCGGGTTCTTCTTGTCCATTCCCAGCGCGTTGTCCGAGAGGAGCTGGTGGAGGGCGCTCTCCTTCAGCTCGGGCACGACCACCTGGGCGCTCGTCGGCACGGGCACGAAGACGGCTTGCTGGTACTTCTGCAGGGCCACCACGCTGCCCTTGACCACAAAATCTACCCAGCCGGATTGGTCTGCCGATTGGGGGGGAAGTTGCCTATCACGTCAGTCGCACTACACACGCCGTACGTCGCACACGGCACGACATGACACAGCGCACACGACGACACTCACCTCTGTAGGTGTCGAGCACGGGGATGCGAGCGCTGAGGATCGTCTTTGCCACCTCAGTCACCAGCGCGGAGCCAAACTTAGGGTCACATTCCACCACCCTTCGAAGAGAAGACAAGCGCGCACGCGATGGTGGTGAGTGTGCAGCTCACCAGAGAGAGAGAGAGAGGGGGAGAGGGTGGACGGCGAGAAGGCGTGCACCCTACCAGAGCTGGTCGGCGGCCTCATAGGGAGCAAGCATCTGAGTACGGGCAGTAGGATAGAGCGCCTTGAGTGTACGCGCGTCGACCTCAGTACCCACAAGCAGCCCAAAGAACTTGTAGCTGCGTCGGCCGTGCAATAACATGACGTTATTATGATTTTGTGCAAAGGGGTGAAAGATGGGCAGATTTGGGGGGGGGGGTTAGTGCAAGGAGGTACCTGCCACGGAAGTCGAAGTGGCGGGCGAGGGCGGTATAGTCGAAGCTGCTGCCGGCCTCTGGCTTGAAGCCGAGCCAATGCTGCGGTTCCGCTTCGGAGGCCACGAAGGAGCCTGCACAAGAGGAGGACGCCAGGGCGAGGGCCACCACAACCACGAGAACCACACGCACGCTTCGCATCCTTCGAACCGGAACGTTAGTGTCTTCTTCTTCCTCTTTCAAGACCAGCTTTTTTGTGCCCCAAAGTTTGTTTTGCTCGGCCAAGTCCGTAATGCCGCAACATTCGTGCGACTGTTCCAAGGTGGTGCAACACTCTCCTCCTTGTTCTGTTGCGCTTGCTCGTGGCCCACGTCACCAAAGTGGTCCTCAACAACAACAACAACTACTACTGAAACTTGAAGGAGAAGGAGCGGTTGCCGAGGCCCGTGTAGATGTCCACATTAGGGCTGTTGCCTGACACGGCCCAGACCTGAGCGTTTGTGTGGAACGCAGCAAGCTCGTTAGCGGTCCAGACAGCGAGGGGGAGGGCTTCAAGAGGAGTAGGAGGGCGCCAACCTGAAGGTGCACGGGCTCCTTGTTGTAGGCCACCGAGAACAGAGAGCTGGACTTCGATTCGGCCGTCGAGCGCAGGATGCCATTCGTCTTGCCCCAGTGGTACACCTTGCTCTCGTTGCCCACTGAGACGATCTGCGACACCGTGTCGTCGTGCGTACCATACGAACATGGTGAGCGGGTGACAAAGGCTATTCAATCGGTGATTGAACATGGGATGACCCACCTCGTTGTCGTTGAAAAGAGCAGCTTGCGGGGTGCCGCCGGTGGGCATCACCGTGCTGGAGGTGAGCGAAGGCAGATGCCACAGGCTCAGGAAATGGGTGCCTCCTCCGCACACCTTGGAGTGTTATTTGTGTGATCGTGTGGTGGTTGTGTCGTGAGCAAAGAGCCAGGCAAGGAGGCAAAACAGTGGGGAGTGGTGGGTGCAGCCACATACCATCCACGTGTCGTACTCATCGAGGGCGACGCAGGACACCCAGTTATTGCCGCCCAGTTTTGGCTTAAAGTCGGTCACCGACACGCTCTTACGCGCCGCAGCGTCGAGCACGGCTCGCGGCTCGCGTGTTCGGGCGTCTTCGGTCGAACGCGAGAGAGGAAGTCAATCTCTCCTCGAGCGGAGCGGATGGTAGGGTGGCGGGGAGCGTACCCCAGAGCCTCACGGTCCCGTCCTCCCCGCCGGAAATCACCTGGTTCCCGTCGTTCGTGACCGCGACACAGTGGACGTAGTCGGCGTGCCCCTGCAAGCTTCCTACTTGCTGCTCTGTCTCGGTGTCCCAAATGTGGACTTGGTTGTCGCCGCAGGCAGCGTAGATCAACCCCTCCTGAGTGCCATCGGCGTCAGGCGAAAGCGCGCGGAGGAGAACAGGGAGCGATGTACCTTGGTGACCGCCACTCCGTTGGTCTCAGTCGGATACTCCTTGTTTCTGAATGTGTAGAGGAGGGCCTCGTCAACGTTGTCCTCCTCACCCTCGATGTCCACTGCCAAGGCACGCACATGCAGAGTGAGCAACGCTTGCGGCAAGATAGGGGTGGGGGCGGAGTGTGCGTACTTCCGCTGGATGAAGACTGCGAGCTGCTTTCCGCCTTGGCGAGCAGTTTGCCCCAGTCCCACCCCTTTATCTCCTTCTCGCCGGCGCTGGTGGAGATGAAGATGATGCGTGGTTGAGGAAGGATGCAGTATGAAGGACAACGAGTAAAGAATTGGGCAGAGTTCACGTCGAGGCGCACAAGGGAGGGCATCCGTAACGCACCTGATGAGCACGTTCGACCCGAGGAAGCACAGCTGATAGATAGGCGTGCCTTCATCGTGGGCCTGGAAGGAGAAGGATGGACCAGGACGGTGCTCCTTGCCCTGGCTGAGCAGCAACACAGCGAGTGCGGAGGACACACTTCAGAACACGATATCGAGTGCCACGCACGACACGACACGACACACACGAGCAGCGAAGTGGTGCCTACCTTGCGGCCTGGCGGTATCGCGCATCGTTCCAGTATGCTTTGCTCTGCGTGCAGATGGAGATTGAGATTATATTTAAAGAACGAGCCAAATGGTGGTGGTCTCCCACAGAGGGGTGCGTACGAGAAAGGTGTCGAGATGCCAGAAGGCGATACGCCCCTGGTCGTTGCAGGACACGAGATGGAGGCCATCCGGGCTGAAAATGGAACTGAAGACGATGGTTTGCTGCCGCTTGATCTTTTCGCGAAGATTCTGTGCATAAGCGGCAGCATCAAAAGGCGGCCGAACTGACGGTGCTGCGCTCGCAGGCTTCGCCGAGGATGAAGAAGACGAAGAGGCGTGCATGTTGGTGTTAGCTTCTTATGTTAACAATCACTGTCCTCAAGAAAAGTTGCGAAAACACCAATTCTCTGGTTTTCCTCATCGCCTACTCCAGTGATCATGCTCAGGCGCATGTGGCCGTGTGAACACAAGAAACAGCTGCATCTGTTGGCAGCGAGGACGTGCACAGGTGGAACATTGGAGGCACACATTTTTATGGATGGCACTAAGGCTGTACAATCTCGATTGAGCCGGAGCGCACGGCGTGGGCATGCGTGGGTGGCAGGAGCAGGATTCGAATCAGCGAGTTCCGGATTTGTTGGTGAGGATCTGCACGGCGTTGATGACGTAGGGGGCGACTCGCATGGCGAAGATGGCTACGCCCATGATGATGGCCTTCTGCTTGAGATCGCCCATCACCTCCTCGTAGCTTGGCGGCTTGGGCCTCGCACCGCCCGCCATACCCGCCAGCGCACTCATGTCCAGTTCCATCTTGCGTTGATTTTAGCGATCGGGATCAATCAGATGATTCTGAGACAGAGATCACCTTCGAGGAAACGCGTTGGTCGACAGAAAAAGTAACAAAGAAATCATAAAGTAAAAAAAAGAAAAGAAAAGCGAAAGTTGCGTGCACGAAGATGTCACGAGAGAAGCAGAGGGGAGAAGAGAGCTTCAAAAATCAGGACAAGATCGTACGGCCCCCGCTTGGTATCTTCGCGGCCTTGCATTGACTGCCTTTTTCAAATCCATGCAGAGCGCTGAGCTGTTCACCCTCACCTATGGCGCCATTGTAATGCAATTGATTAAAGATTTCGACAGTGTCGATGAGGTGAACACACAGCTCGAGAAAATGCACGATCCCTCCTCCCCTCTTTTCCTTGCCGTTGGCATCTTCTTATTTGCGTATTACACCACAGGGGCTACAACATAGGTGTGCGATTGATCGAAGAGTTCCTCGCCAAGTCGAACGTGACCTGCAGCCAGCGCGGCAACATCAAGGAGGTCGCCACCATCATCGGCATGGTCTGACACTTCCTCCTTCTCTTGGCGAGACCCGTCTGCACAACAGCGCAAACCTGACCCACCTTTTGCTGCGCAGACGGCATTCAAGATGTTCCTGGGCATCACTGCGCAGGTCTCGAACTGGAGCGCCGACGGGAACGAGTTCAGCCTCGTGCTCGATGAGAACCCCGTCACCGATTTTGTCGAACTGCCCGAAGAGTACAGCAAGCTCTGGTAGCCACGACTTCCTCTCTCTCTCTCTCATTCACGTCGCCTGCAGACTCACGGGCCTTTGCTTGTGCAGGTATTCCAACCTCATCTGCGGTGTAATCCGAGGAGCGCTCGAGATGGTACCCCACTTCATCATCGCCTCACCGGTGTGCGCTGGTCTCGTGAAGCTCATTCTCCTCACCCGTTGTCGTCCTGCTCGAGCAGGTCCAGCTCAAGGTGGAATGCAAGCAGGTGCGCTGCACGCTCAAGGGGGACGACAACGACGAGATCCGAGTGGTGTACAAGGGCATGATCGAATACGAGGTGCCTTCGCTCGAGTAAGCCGTTCTTCTCGAACCTAAGAGCCTTCACCATCCATGATCGCCATCGACTCGTCCAGCTCTCCCTATGAATGGCTTATAAATAACGTTTGAGCGTCCGTACGCTCCACAGTACATGTGCTGTGCCATCTCTTCTACTTCTTCTCTGTTCTGGTTGCCTCGCTTCACTGCTTGGCGGAGGCGGCGTCGAGGGCGGTCTGGAGGTCGTTGAGCTCCTTCTCGAACTGGGTCCGCTTCTTGAGCTTCTCCAGCTGCTCGTCCGTGGGCGTGACCTCGCCGGCGTCGACCTTGGCCTGCAGCTGCGTCACTTGCCTCAGCTTCTTCTGGAGAGCCTTCACCTTCTTGCCGAGCTCATCCACGGAATTGGACGAAGTAGAGGCTGAAGGCGCCGGTGATCGGCTGTCCGTCTTCTTGCTCTTGTCTTGCGCAGAGATTTTGATATGGGCCATCGCCGACGTGATGCCTTCGACGTCGGTCTTCTCTTGGCGCTTCTCCTCCCTGCCCTTCTTGCGAGCCAGGTTTCGCTTCTGGCTCTTCGTCATGGGCGCGGCAGTAGACGATGGCTTGATGATTCCCTCTCCACCCACGATTCCTCGGCTGCTGTACGAGATCGATGGCGATGGCGTAGAGGAGGCACCCGGTGCATCTTCCCATCCAGGCACACCGACGGCCTCCCTCTCGCGCTGCATGCGCTTGGCAGGCGACTCCCATGCGCCGATCTCATCCTGGGGCACGTAGCCAGCACGCACGCGGATGGGCTTCCTCAGGCTGCCATCAGGGCGTCGCGTGGGTGGGATGATCGTGTGAGACCCGCTTCCTTCGGACGATGAGAAATCACCCATTCCGTCGATCGTTCTTCTCGACTGGATCAAAACGGTTCCAATCTAAAAAGAAAATAGATTGCGAAAAAGAAAGAAAGAAAAAAGAGGGAAACGTCTTTCGTGGGCACCAAGTGCTGGTATGTACATTGCGAGAGAAGGGGGAAAATGGATGATAAGGAAGAATGGACGATCGAGCCTAAGGCGACGTAGTTACAGCGGCCGACTCGCTGGAGTGGGCGTCCCACGATCGGGACGAGTCGGGGGAGGACACGTCCGACGCCGACGACATGTTGCCTTGGCCCGGGCTGACCGAAGAGGGAAGCGCCACAAGGGCCGGAGGCTCGCCCGGCGCGTCATCATCACTATGGCCTCGGCGACTCGGTGGCGATTCAAGAGACGGCGACGACATCGAAGATGAGAGTGAAGAAGTCGTGGGCGAAGGCGAGGGGCTAGACGAGCATGATGGGGCCGTGATGTCCGATTGGAGTTGGCCGTTGGGCGTCGGGGGCGTGGGTCGAGCGGGTGGCTGCACGTTGGCGGGTCGTCGGAACGAGGGCCGTCTCTCCAGTGCTGTCGTCGATCTGGAGTCCGATTCGGCGCTGCTCTGCTTCTCCTTGCCCTTATCGAGCGACTTCGACTTGGTCTTTTTCTTCATCTTCTTCACCGCCTTCTTTTCACTCGTGTCGGCCTTCTCCGTCTCACCATCATTCTGGGTCTTCTTGCTCTTCGATCGGGTGGAGGACCGCCTCTTCCCCTCCTTCCTCTTCTTGGCCTTCTGTTTCTTGGTGGCCTCCTCGCGCGGCTCGGGCGCCGACAAGGCACGCGAGCGAAGGGCGGACTCGGACACAGACGAGTGCAGCGGAGAGGCCAGGGAGTCGAAGGCTCGCGAGCCGCCCAGCTCATCATCCTCCTCCGCCATGTTTTCTTCATCGCTGTAGTTGTCGTCATTGTCATCAGCGCCTCCGTACACGAGCGGCTCTACCTCACGAAGCTCCTGATAACAATGAGGAGTAATCAAACCAAACTTGTTAGGAAACAGTGTCCGTATGCCATCCACAGGAAGGTATTGTCGTGATGCGTACGGGGTTGGATTGACGGCGGGCGTAGGCCGGACGCGAGGACTTGGAGGCCACGAGGCCGGCACCCTCGGTCTTGCTCCGCGGCAGCGCGGGGCGCGCGTCATCGCCGATCCGCGAGCCGCTCGATCCGAGCAGCGGCCTGTGCATGTGCAGATTCTCCGACCCGGACATGGCCTGCTGCAGGAAATTCAGATGGCACGCCGACAGCTGAACATCGCCAGTGTGTGTGGGTGGGTGGGGGAAGAGTGAGCATGAAGGCGGCGACGATGTTGGAAGGAATGAACGGAAAAGGAGGAGCTGGTACCTTCTCGAGGTGGGGCATGATGTAGAGCATGCGCTGGGAGTTGTAGGCCTCGAGCTGCTGTTTCACTTCGTCGTTGAGGAACACGTAGACCTGCTTGATCTCCTCATAGCGCGCCTCGGCCTGCTGCGACTTGATGGCTTCGGGTCGCTTCTTTGCCTTCTGGAGCTTGCGGGTGGCCTTGTTCAGATCGGCCAGTGCCGCGTCGCGCAGCTCGACTTGTTTCTGCAGACGTGGCGAAAACAAGACACAATCCAATCAGCCAACGACCCACAATGCAATGTGACCCATTGAGAAGGAGTTGCCAAGGGCCGAGGATGTGGGACGTACGCTGTATTGCTTCAGCTGGGTGGAAAAGGCTTTGAGATCCTGATCGACCTGACACACTCCACTCTGTGCGGTGGTGTGAGCAGTGGCGAGGAGGCAGAGAGCCATAGTGCAAGGGAAGGCAAAAATCGTACGGAGAAGGAGGAAGCGGCGTTCTGGATGCTGGTGGCGGCCTGCATGAAGTCCTCCCCGAATCGGTTGTCGTCCGTGGTCTCCCCGAACGATTGCAGCGTCTCGGCCAGGTCCATCATGTGGCTGCCCATATCTGTGAAGCACGCTTGTTAGCCGACGGTGTCGTGTCGTGCTGTCTATCGTAGGACCGTCGTACCGGAGAAAGTCTTGTTGTAGCGAACGACGCGCTTATGGAGTCGCGTGACCTTGCCGAGCAGCTGCTCGAACTCTTCCCTCTGCCTGTCGAACTCGGGATCGCCGCCGGGTACGTCCTTACGGAACGACGACGTCAACTGCGGCAAGCGGTTGTTGGGATCAGTTAGCCCAGCCCCACCCTTGACCAGAAACAAAGAACGAAGAAGAACGAAGCGAAAAGAGACGAAAATTAAAAACAATAATATAATATAATAAAATAGACAAATGAAAAATGAAATGATTTGTGCTGAGGGGGGTTGGGTACCTTGGAGGTTTGTTTGTTGACTCCGGCATAGGTGCGCTTCATGAAGATGCCCAGCTTCTTTTTGGAGTCACTTCGCCCCAACCGCGGCGAGGTGGGCTGGACAGTCGTCTCTCTCTCATCTGCTGCCTGCATTTGTGTGCTCGAGGTGTGCCTCTACGCTGCAAGTACCAGTTGGCT
>CDFB01045255.1:0-12261 GCA_000826425.1 Acanthamoeba lugdunensis | reverse complement strand
GCACACGCACACGCACACGCACACGCACACGCACACGCACACGCACACGCACACGCACACGCAGGATGCCTTGCTACTTCAACGGAATCTTCGGCCACAAGCCCTCGGCTGGTCTGGTGCCCAACACCGGACAATACCCGATCGCGGTCAACCAAGGTTCGTTCTCATCTCACACGCCACACGCACGCACACACGCACGCGTTGATGTTGATGTTGATCGCTCCACCGGACGACGCACACCCCAGCTTTGCGATATATGTGCACCGGGCCGATGTGTAAGCGAGCCGATGATCTGTGGCCGCTGCTCAAGATCATGGCCGGACCCGATGGCGTCGACACCTACCAGCAGCACCTCGAACTCGGCGACCCCAGCCACGTCGACATCAAGTCCCTCAGGGTACGTACCTCCACCCGCTCAAGTCCGACTCTGACATGTAAGCTAACATATATACTATATTTTCTATATATATATATATTTACAATATGTTGCGCATATATGATTGTCAACATCGTCCATCAGATTCTTTGGGGCGACCCGTGCTACATGCTGACGTTCTCGGCCAGCGAGGAGATCCAGCGCGCGCAACGGGCCTGCGTGGAGCACCTCGGCTCGCTGGGCGCCAAGGACGTCCAGAAGATCGACATGGCGGTACGTGGCGTGTGCCGTGTGTGTCGTGCGTGTCGTGCGAGTTCTCCATGGCATGCGGCGCGTCCTTATCTTCGCCTCGTTTCGGTCTCTCGCAGGAGTTCAAGGAGGGCATGGATGTGTGGTCCTCTCTCATGGCCGCCGCCGGTGGTCCCACCTTCAGCGAACTGCTGGGCAACGGCAAACCCATCCGCTCCTCCCTGGAGCTGCTCAAGTGGATCGTGCGACCACCACCACCCACCACCACTCATCGCCTGCGCTGACACTGACCACTGGTGCACCAGGTGGACGTGGGCTCGGAGTACACGCTGCCGGCGATCGGCCTCGCGCTGCTCGAGGCGCTGCCGCGTCTGATGCCCGAGCGCGCCAAGCGCAGCGTGGAGAACGGCGACGTGCTCAAGGCGCGGCTCGAGGAGCTCCTGGGCGATGACGGCGTGCTCATCCTCCCCACCTACCCCACCACGGCGCCCGCCCACGGGATGGCCATCCTCCCGCCCACCAACTGGGTACTCCAGTCGCCCCAGTTCCCCGTTGTGTTGGTTCCTCTCCGCTTCTGTGTGCGTTCTTACACGCCGCACACGCCGCACGACGCACGCAACACACACACACACACACACACACAAGGTGAACACGGCCATGTGGAACGTGATGGAGGTGCCGGTGACGGCGGTGCCGCTCGGCCTCGACTCGACGGGGTTGCCCATGGTAAGCTTGCGCGCTTGGATTCGTTTGTCTTGCGCGCGCCAAGGCTCGCCCGATCTCACTGTGTGTGTGTGTGTGTGTGTTCTACACGTAAAGGGCGTGCAAGTGATAGGAAAGCACGGCAACGATCACGTCACCATCGCCGTGGCCATGATGCTCGAACGGCGCTTTGGCGGTTGGGTTCCGCCTCGCCCACGCCACTCCTAGAAACAGCACACGCGTGCGACACGACACGACGCACACGACGCTGCACGAGCTGCAGCGCAGAGAGAAAGAGAGAGCGTGCGTGATGACTGATCGCCGCGAGCTTGTAGATCTCTGTTTGTTTTGTGGAAAGAGTAAAGCGTGAAAACAGAGAGGTGGGAGGCAGCAAAGCCACGGGGAGAGGCAGCGGTCGAGGACTGGTGTCTACTGCAGCATCTTGGCGAGACGGCCGCTCTGGTGGGCGTCGTGCGCGGCGTCGCTGCCACCAAGGTGCTCGCCTGGTGGTGGAGGTGTGATGACGCGTCAACGACGGCGAAGACCACGGAACGAAGGTGGGTGAGTGGGTCGCCCAAGTTGAAGAAATGGGAAAGAGGCAAGTACCCTTGATGAAGATGTTGGGGACGGTTCTCTGACCAGTCTTTTCTGTGGATCATGAAGAGGAAGGTCAAAGATGAAAGAGGCAGGGTGAGCAAACACATGAAGATGAGATGGGGATTTGAAGAGTGAGATAGATATAGGCGAACCCTGAAGAGCCTTCTGGATGTCACCGCCATTGGGGTGAAGATCGAGCTCAACAGCGTGGAAGGGGATGTTCTCGTTGGTGAAGAGCTGCTTGGCTCGCTTGCAGTAGGGGCAGTAGCTGTTGGCCACGAAACGCGAGAGGGGGGGGGGAATGAGCGCAATTGAAATGAACGGCGAGGTGAGTTATTGTCTACCTCTTGGAGAAGATCACGACGTCGTGCTCGGCGATGACCTTCTTGATGAAGTCGGCCGAGGAGAGTTTGTCGTCATCGGCATGGGCAGCGTCGTTGTGCTCGCCATTCTTGTAATGGGGCTCTTGATTCTTCTTCTTGGCAGCCGCGGCCATGCTCACCAGCAGGCCCAGCACCAAGCAGGCGGCCAGCATCGCGACAAATACCTTCATGTTGCCGCTCATCTTCTTCCTCTGTTCTTCGGTTCGTGTCCTGAACGGCTCCAGCGCGAGATCAACAAGTGCCGCCCAACCAAAAAGAAAAACATTTTCTCATTCCCTTTCTCGAACACCGAAAAGGAAATTCGCAATTTATTGTGGCGGAACTGACTGTTGCACAGCAAAGACTGTTCAGTGGTTATGAGGTGATGGGAGGGGCATGGGAGTTCTCTGTGAAGCCAGACACGGTCAGTTGAGCAGGTCGTAGATGTCGGAACGAGTGCCGCCAGAAGTCGATTGGCGCGCTTCGGACACCATCTGCTGCCTGTCGCTCTTCTGCTGCTGCTTCTTGGCAAAGTTGCGGCTGTACCTCAACCCACACGCGTTGCACAGCCTGGCGAACAAGTGGAGAAGATGAAGCCCAAGTTTAGATAGCTGCCAACCAAGGCTGAAAAGTGGTGCGGGGTGCGGTGTGCGTACATGGCCTTGTCGAAGGGGCCGCGTCGCCACTGCGAGGACTCGCTCGTGCCGCAGTGGGCGCACACCTTGTGGCTGCGGCTGCGCGGCCGGCGCTCGACGCTCAGGAGGTGCATCAGCTGCTCCTCCTCCTCGTTGAACCGAGTGCTGTTGTGCGTGTGGGTGTGGGTGTGGAGTGACCGCTGCTGGCCGGGCGTGGGCGAAGGCGATGGCGACGACATGGGCGACGAAGGCCACGACGGCGTGGTAGAGCTGTAGCCGAAGCCGAGCGACGAAGGCGAGGTCGCAGTAGTGGTGGCTGTGGTGGGGTAGTGGTAGCTCGACGAAGCAGACGAGGTGGTAGTGGTGCCCAAGTCGTGTGTGGGCGACGAGCTGCGGCCGCCGTGGAGGGCGAGAAAGGCGCGCCTGAGCTGCTCGGTGGTGGTGGTGAACTGTTCCCACTCGTCCCTGGAGAGCGGCGCCCTCTGGGCCTTCGACGCGAGAAAGCTGAGGCTCGAAGCCGACGCTGCTATCTGTGGTGGGCACAGTGAGTATGAAAAATGGAGAAAACAATGAAAGCGACAAAGAGCGAAGAGTGGGTTGGTGGGTACGTCGTAGTAGGAGGCCTGGGAAGAGGCGGCCTGGGCGAGGTCGGTCATGGTCGGGGCCAGAGGAGCGTCGAAGTGGAGGGCGCGAACGGTTGGCAGTGGACGCCGGTCGGTGGGCGGGGAAGCCTCAAAGAAGGCGCTTCGACTGTGGTGGATGGAGGAAGGAACTGGCTGCGAAGAGTTCATGGTTGACTCAGATGGTGTTCTGCTGTTGTGGTGTTGAGGGGCTGGTGAGAAGATACAAAGACGAAGACTGGCGCTGGCCCTTTTTGTAGGGTCGGTGGTGGCTCTGCTGTGTCGTGAACTGCGCTAGGGTGGTTATGGTCAAATGGGGCTGTGGGCGGTCGAGGTGGATTGTGATGAAACTGATGTAGGCCGATGGGAAGAGACGTGTTGCAGGTAGACCCCCGCAGGCCACCATAGGAGGTTAATGATTTGGGACCTTTTTTAAGCGAAGTAGACCACCCCGACGAATGGTCACAGGTTATGGCTCTGGCGGTTCGCTTGGGACATCGACATCCCCAGGTCACACACGGCCAAGGCGCCGAAAACTGGAGGGGACAAGGTGAAAAGTTTGGGTGGTCGCACACCGGTTGACCGGCATGGACAGTTAAGGTCGGGCCGACCAGCAACGCCCAGCGGATTGGATTATCAAGATGATGGGACAACGCGCAGTAGATGCGTGTGATGCGTGTGTGGGATGATATCGCCTGGAGATGGGGTAGTTTGCTGACGTTGTCGACACTGATCTCATTTCCATCATGGATTGGAACATTGCACAGGCCCAGAAATAGATCATCATGACACAGATCAGCCAGGAATGCAGAACGAGTCTCCGGGTTAACGAAACCATCCCACTGCCCATCAACGTCAGAAGTCCATTGACCCGCCACTGGGCTGGGGTCGGGTGAACCGCTTGCGCGTGTCCTTGGCCTTAAACCGGTAGGGCGTGGGTGCGGAGGGTGATGAAGATGTTGCGTCGTACGGCGGCGCAGGCGTTGCCGAGCCGCCGACCGCGAGGTTATCTCTTACAACGGACCGTTGGGCCGCACTCGCAGCAGGCGCGGTGGTATCAACAGGGGCTGCCGTGGGCGGGGACGACTGCTCGGCCGCGTGTATGGCCGCCAGGGCCTTCTTTTGCTTGACCCGCTGGTGGTGTTGGGCCAATATAAGTCAACTCTCTCGAAATACCACCACCACCACCACCACCACACACACACACACACACACACACAGGGAGGTACCTCTTCACGCATTCGCACGGCTTTGTCGAGCCGACCGGCAGTGAGGAAATGGCACACGAGGATCGCTGCCATGCACGCAAGGGAGAGGCCGAGCGCGTCGTAGAGGCTCACCGACGCGGGCGCGTAGTAGAGGCTCAGAGTGAGGACCACGGGCGACGCCGGGGCCGCCGAGTCGATGACCTTCCTCGCTTCGGTGTCGTCGGCGTGGGCGGCGAGGAGGGTCAACTGGGGCGACGGCAGGGTGAGCCGTAGGCTGTCGTTCAGCGGGCTAAGCGACACGGGCTGACCACGATGAGGAAAGTCGAACCACCCGGGTCAGCGAGGCTGACTGCCCATTAAAACCAAAGTGTGTGCGGTACCTGGATGAGTAGGGTGTAGTTCCACGAGTCGCGCTTCATGATTGAAGACGACGACGACGACGACGCGTCCGTGTTGAAGGTGATCGGGTACTCGCGATGTACGTAGCTCTGCGATGTGGGTTAGAAGGTGCATCATCCGCCGCCAGAGATCGCCGACGGGAAGAGGGAAGAGCTGTACGTTGTTGTGTGTGGTGGCGAACAGGTGGGCAAGCTCGTTGGGCACGCGCAGGGGCAGCCCAGGCACACTGTCCGTCACCCGCACCACATAGCGGCATTCCTCCCACGCCCCACGCTCGTCCTGCAATTACATTATTATTATGCCAATAACATTAGAATTATGATTTTTTAAATACAATTATAATCCAAATAAATACATAAAAGAAGAAATGATAAATAGAGGGAGGAGTGCACGCACGGGCAGGAAGACGTCCAGCTGCCACTCGACAACCACAGTCACACTAGACACCAGATTTTTATCTTTAATCATTTTGCTTTATCATTTGAAAAATAAATAAATCTTTTAAGCAAGATGAGGGAGGGCGCCACCACTACCTTCTGTCTCGGCTGTCGAGATGCGTGGCCGGCAGCAGGTGCTTTTGTACCGTGAGGCGTGGTCGCAGCGAGTGGCAGTCACTGTGATGATGATGTTGCGAGCCAGATGGCGATGCCGGCGTAATCTGCTCCGCCTCGCACAGCGCGATCGAGAGGAACACCAAAGACCACGCCGCCACGAGGCACGCAAGCCAGTGCCACCGGCGTCTTCTTCGTTCGTTTGTCATCTCCGCCTTGTTGTTGATTCTTTTCTTTTTGTTGATTAAGTATTTCTTTTGTTGCGTGTTGTGTGTCGTGTCGTGTGCTGCGTGCGGCGTGTGTTGAGTGTGTTGTATATTACTTTCGAAGGAAGACGAGAAGAAGTGGCGGAGGAGAAGAGCATCTTCATGCTTTCTCTCACTCAAGGAGACTTGGTCGGTGACTTTTGCATCAACGGCTGGAGGACGGGTGGTCGCTCTTCCTCCTCGGGCGCCTTGTCGGCGTCCTTGATCTTGTCCAGCTGCGCCGAGACGGCGTCGAGGATGTTGGCCACGAGCAGGTTGAGCGTGAGCAAGTTGGTGAAGAACCAGAACAGGAAGAAGTAGACGCGGCTCGCCTCGTTGGTGACCAACGCAACGGCATCCATGTAGATGAACCTATCGATCGAACGCAAACGCCGCAGGTGTGTTGTGGTCAGTCACTGAACAACAACAACGACGACAACGACAACACACGGCAGCAGCACAAGAGGGGCGACCTACCAGTTATTGATCACCATCAAATCGAACAGGGTCACGCACGTGGACCCAAAGTCGTTGAAGTTGTTGGGGAAGTAGCTGGCGGCCTCGAAGGCGGTTCCGTGCAGCGCGGGATTTTCGGTGTGGAGGAGACCGCCGAACACACGGATGCCGATGAGACCGAAGATGTAGTACTGGAACACAAGCACACCTGATGATGATGACGATACGCGAACAGTGAGCAACCACGCTTCCCAAAGTACTCGGTGCGAGGGGGGGGGGGAAGTGGTGGCTCACGTACCGAGGAGTGCGGTGAAAATGGGGACGAGCTGGACGAGGGTGGCGAAGATCATCCTGAACTTCTTCATGCGCGAGAACAGACGAAGGAGCCTCAGCGAACGGAAGATCATGATGACTCTGACCAGCTTGTTGCCGACAAGGTTGAGCTCGGAGAGGACCGAAGCCAGCTAGAAGCATGAAAGTTAGAGACATCATGACCGCTTGCGTGTAGCCTTAGACGAAGGTGGGCAGGTACCAGGCCGACGATGGTGATGGTGGCGTCGAACAGGTTCTTGTAGTTGGAAGCATAACCTCGCAGGCCCATAAGGAACATCTTGACCACCATCTCGCACGTCCACAGGAGCGTGAAGAGCCACTCGCCAAGGTCCCAGTGCCACTGCGTGGACAGGATTTTGGGTGAGGATCGTGCATGTGAATAATATCATCATTATGTTCTATTTTATAAGTAAATGAAATAGAAATAGAAATGCAAATGAAATAGAATAGTCAAGAGGAGGTACCTGAACGGATCGATCAAATCGTCCCGTGACGAAGAAGTAGGTTTGGAACGCGAAGAAGATGCCGTTGAGGACGAGTAGTACATCGATCGAATACTCGAAGTACGGGTGGAAGGTCACGGCACTGTGCACGCAGAACGTCAGTAAGGCTACCACGCGGCGGAACAGTGCTCATGCGTGCAGTGTACCGCAGCGAGCGACAGATGGGACTGCTCATCATGATCTTGTTGTGCAGGTCGCTGAGGTAGCGGAACACCCTCTTGCCAGCCGAAAGTTGAGCCACCTCCTCTTCGTTGGCGATCGGGTCAATGTCGATTTCGCCTGGAAAGTGGAGGAGACTCGACAATCAGAAAAGCCTCTGGGACAGAAGAGGGATCACCCGCAAGCGTACCTGTTTCGTTGTGCGCGATC
Source organism: Acanthamoeba lugdunensis (assembly GCA_000826425.1). Lineage (NCBI taxonomy): Eukaryota > Discosea > Longamoebia > Acanthamoebidae > Acanthamoeba > Acanthamoeba lugdunensis. Next base: position 4,656 of record CDFB01045255.1, on the reverse strand, counting down.
TGAAGGTGCAGCACGGTGGTGAACAACTGAACGAACTCGTAGTCATCCAGCTTGCCGTCGTGGTTGGCGTCGAGCTGGGAACGTGGGGTGGGCACAAGACTGGGTTGAGATTGAGGACAAGTGCACACAAGACGCAGCACGGGGAGTAGCACGGGCGTACCTCAGCAATCATCTTCTGGCTGTGCTCGTCCACGACCATCGAGATCTTCGAGCTGTATTTGCCCAACTCAACGAGCAGCACTGCCACCCAGTCCAACTCGACCAACCCTTCCTTGTCTGTGCATTGCGAATTCACAGATCAGAAAGCGGCACGAGAGCGAGCGCGAGAGGCCAGCATTGGCGAGAAAGGTTACCGCGATCCAGCTGATGGAAGGCAGACAGCAGGGCCTTCTTCCGCCTCAGCACGTAGTACTGCTCGGTCTGCTCGAGGATCGTCTTGTAGTTGTTGTACACCGTAGAGAAGATGAACGGAAGAATGAAGTATAGACCTGCGGCGGTGTGGAGGCGTGAGCAAAGAAGAGAGACACCACGTTGTGTAGCACGCCAAACGGTTGGAGAACGTGCGCGTACCGATGACGAGGTAAACGATGAAGAAGATGACAGAACTGCGGTGCTGATAGTAGACGGGCATCCTCACATCGGGCGAATTGGCCGTCGTCAGGAAGATGAACATGCTGAGGAGAGCGTTGCCGAAGGAATCGAAGTAGTCGTGGCCCAGATTCTCTTGATCGAAGAAGAGAATCAATCCGAACCAGGCCGCCGTGATGAGAAGTAGTAGCAGCAGCACCAGCAGCTCGAAGATGATGGGAATGATCTTGATGATCTGCCACAGCGTAGCGCGAATCGGGGCGAACATCATCACGAAGAGGAATGGCCGGAAGAAGGGAGAGAAGAAGCAGGAATCGCGGTAGATGGGCACAAGGAGGGCGAACGCAGTGTCGGCGATCGAGGCGACGATGAGGATGGCCTGCGCGAGGTAGGTGCCTTCCGAGAAGCCGGCCTTGCCCATAATCTTGTATCGGAGGAAAAGATCGAAGAGGAGCCACCCGAGGCATGCGAGCTGCACGCCGTCGGTGAACACGAAGGGAAGCATGGGGAGGCCCGAGTTCATGTAGACGTGGCTCTTCGCGCATTCGTCGGGGTACGTGTGGCACCACCACGGGCGCTCGACGAAGGTGAACAGCATGATGAGAGCGATCGCGAGCATCCGAACGTGGCCGAAATTCGTGTAGATGATTTTGACGTAGGGCGGTAGCATCACGTTGGGGACTTCGACGTTCATCGCGTAGGCGATCTTCTTGGCGGCGATCTGGATGTCCTTCGTTCGATCGACATCCATGGACTCCTTGAGCGTGCTGTAGTCCTTCTGGAGCGAGGCGAGAAGCAGGCTACTCTCGGTGCTGCTGCTCCCCATCTTTGTAGGCTGGTTGTTTTCACGCGTTGTAGAGATGGGTGAAGATGGAGCGCTGTTCTATACTCCCCCCGCCTCGATTTCTGTTGAGGATGTAAACTCTAGTACGCCGTTGCCACTCCAGGACTGATTCGCTTCGCCAGTCGCTGCCCGCTAGTGATTACCACCGTGTCTGTCGTTCGCCAGGTTCAGATGTGCGCCTCCTCCTCCTCTCTCGACTTCGCGGACGACAACCGGATTGCTGGTGTTAATCAAAAACGCGGCACTTCGCCTTCTTCTCCGTCGTTCCCACTTCTACTTCCTGTAATCCTTTGATTTCTGGTTGGCGGCCAGGCTCTGAAAAAATCAGAATATTCGCAGGCCATTTGTGCCATTGGTGCTGACCCCCTCATTCTTGTTTTCTGCCTCGCCGTCTTGATCGTTGCTCGGGCACGGGAGAACGCAAGCAATACCAGAGCTGGTTTGAATGGTCTCTTAATTAGCTGCGGACAATGTCCGGCGGTACAACACCGAAGAAGCCAAACCTGCTCAACAAGTCAGCTCGGCTGTTTCCGTAAGTGTGCAATGATGAAGGTGGCACTTGCGTGCGTTGTGTTGGTGGCGCTGGTCGCCCTGCACGCGAATGCCGGCTTTCTGCCGAGGCCTCTTGACGTCGAGCACCGCGCAAAGAACGTGCCCTCTCTGCCTCTCCTGGCGCAGGTAAGGTCCCCTCCCTAATACTGATTTAATCAATCAAAGATGAACGGCGGGCTGATCCGCGCCTGTACAGACCGCCGCGCGTCAGCACATGGTCGTGGGGGTAACTGCCTCGAACATGCGCTCCAGCCCAGGAGAAATGAAGTTCGTCTCCTACGAAATCGACGACAACCAGCTCTCTCAGGCCCTCTTCTACGAGTCCATCTACATGCTGGTAGCGCTTTCCGCCCTCTCTCTTCCGTCGCCCTTTCGTTCTTTTTCATTGTCGCTTTCTTTCTTTGCCTTCGTTTTTCAACTGCTGCGCCCGCTTACCCATTTCGTCGTGCCAGGAAGGGACCGAGTCTGATGGCTGGGTGATGACCGAGGCGCCGATGCAGCCGAACCTGGCCAATGGCGAGTGGGTGCCCTACCGTTCCTACATGAACAAGAGCCACCTCGTCCCCGTCGCCTCTTTCCCGTCTTACAACCTGGTAGTGGTCAACAATGTACGCTTACGACTTGTGACTTCCAAGGCCACAATCCATCCTTTGCTCATCGAGACACTTGTGCTCTCGTTGCGAGCTCAGGTCGCCGAGGTCTACGGACGTGAGTGTCATCTGACCGGCTGCCTGCCCAGTGACGTGAAGCTCGAGGTGGTGGTCGCCACCTTCTTGGAGGGCATCTCGCACTCCGATGGCTGGTGGAAGATCAGAATGCCCTTCGGCGTATGCCTTTCCATTTGCCTCAATTGGTGTTCACTTCCCGCTTGTGGTGCTGACCCACGCACACGCTCCCTCTCTCTGGCACACAGACCAAGTCCTTCGGCTGGATCAGGGTGAGGGACGTGCACCCCCTGTCCGAGCAGCCCAAGGGCAAGGAGCTCCGCCACGCGCTCGTGGAGAGGAGCAAGCAGCTTCTCGGCTGGTACTACTTCTGGGGCGGTCGCTCGGCTTTCGTCAAGGACCTGTGGAACGATAAGGTGATCCTCACAGGCGTCGACTGCTCCGGTATGCGCCCAGGGCTTCGCGCAATGGCTCGGTCTGAAGATTGGGCGACGACTCACACCAGTTGCGCGATGGTGCAGGCTTGGTGGGCACGATCTACAAGTCCCACGGCATTCTGCTTCCTCGCGATGCCGACCCCATGTTCCGCAAGAGCCAAAACGTGACCGACCCGACGGCCCTCCTGCCCGGCGACCTCTTCTTCTTCGCCCCCACCGGCCGCCCAACTGTCCACGTCACCCACGTCATGATGTACATCGGAGGCGACAAGCTGGTTGAGAGCTCCGTCCCCTCGTTTGAGAACAACTCCACCCGCATCGTCACTCTGCGCGAGAGGTTTGGCTATGACCTCCAGGTACTCCGGCCCACCATCTTGCGCACTCTACTCCTCTGCTCACCACCCAATCAATGCCCACTTCAACCTTGCAGGAGCTCAAGTGGGGTCTCTCCGCCAAGACCAACGGCGACCTCATCTTCTGGGGCCGCATGCTGGAGGACAAGATCTAATCTTATTTTTGTGGCGCTTTCCCGCCAAAAAGTTTCCCGCCAAAACGGCTGTGCCTGGAAAAACGCAGAACAAGAAACGCTGCACGCAACCAGATTTCCATCTCCATTTCTTTCAGCACAATCCATTTTGCAGCAATACAAAATCCTGCTGAAGCACTTGTCCAAGAGTTGAAGAAGAAGAAGAAGAAGATGAGGAAAAGGAAAATCAATCCGGCATTCCTTGCGAGCCACGCTGCCGAGGATCCGCTGGTGGCGGCAGCACCGCCGTCGGGTCCAAGGGGCGTCGAGATGCAACTCAAGCAGGCGCAAAGGACTGGGCACATGCGACTCTGCAACAGTGGACTGCAGACAATCCCCACCAACGCGTTCCTCATCCACGAGGTGCGGTTCGGCGAGGACGACCAGTGGTGGGACCGCACCCCCATCTCTCGCATCGACCTCACCAACAACGAAATCGAGGAAATCTCGACTGCCAATCTTGCCCAAGATGGTGATGGTGATGAAGCCAAGCCGGCGAAGCGGAAGCACCTCCAGGAACTGTGGCCCGAGGTAAACACCTTCTGTGCCGCGCAGAACAAGATCGTCTCCATCTCGCCCCAACTGTTCCAACTCGAGAATCTCACAACCCTCGACCTCAGGTAGCGCCTTAGCCCCCCAACCCACTCCCCCCAAGCATGCCTGGCCTGACACTTACAAGTCTTCCCACCTTGAAGCCACAACAAGTTGGCGCGATTGCCAGACGAAGTCGCCAGTGCCCGACAGCTGGTGCATCTGCTGCTACAGAACAACGAGCTGTGCGCCTTGCCCGAGACGCTCGGCTGTCTGTCTGCGCTCAGCAACCTCAACCTCGCCCACAACCGGCTGGTCGAGCTGCCCGCCACCATGGCCCTGCTGCCTCGGATCGAGGTGCTGGACCTCTCCGCCAACAAGCTTACGTCGCTGCCCGCGGAGGCGAGGAACGGGTGGGGCACACTTCGCGAACTGGAGCTGCGCGGCAACCAGCTCGCCGGCCTGCCCGCCGTCACCTCCAAAGACCCCACCGCCGGCTGGCCTCTTCTGGTA
>CDFB01045247.1:0-11816 GCA_000826425.1 Acanthamoeba lugdunensis | reverse complement strand
ACGACACGACACGACACGACACGACACGACACGACACGACACGACACGACACGACACACAACATGTTAGCAACACTCAACAAAAAGAATGGAATGTGGGCCGTACATCTCCAACGCATCGGCAAAGGCTGATTCGGCGGTAGAGGTGTCGTTGAGACGTCGCTCCAGAGCGAGGGTCATCACCTCCTCGCGGATGAGCTTGAGCTTCGACTCGTGTCGCAGATTGTTGAACACGTCCATCGACAACACGTGATTTCTGGCACAACCAAAATACACACATCAGTTAGCGCTTGAGAGAAACCATCACCTACCAAGCGACGAAGTGCTCGACACTCACCTCTGGAGCTCTTCGTAGACTGGGAGTTCGCCGCGGGCCACCACCCGATGGTAGGCTTGGTGCTGGTGCGAAAACTCCTGCGTCGCACGCACCGCACACACCGCACACGGAAAGTTTCAGCATTGGGCAATGTTATCGGGTGGAGTCATGTGAAGTGGTACCCGGCCAGAACGGGAGGTGCTGGTGTCAAAATCGAGATGCATGCCGGGCACGCCCATCCTTTCCTCAGTTTCTCGGTACCGCCGCTGGAGGAATTCGAGAGTCTCCTCCGACCTGTTATGGGTGCGTCGTCGGGTGAGCACCACACGCTCAACGGCTAGCGCCAAAGGGGGCTGAGGCTGGTACCTCTGGCTCTCTTCAAATTTGGCTCCGGCCTTCTGTTCGAGCTTCTTTCGCAGGGCGTGGAGGTCGTGAATGTGCTTGTGCCAGGAGTCCCCGGGCCAATAGATGTGCGACCGCTTGATGGCCTCCAAGAGCTCCAAGGGCGCCACCATCGCCCTGCCCCCGCCGGGGAACGGCTTCACCGCCGTGATGCGCTCCTTGTGCGAAATCAAAAAGTTGGCCACCAGGTCTGCACCACATCAGGAAAATGGTGAGACTTACAGACCACACATCACACAGTGTGCAGCTGGTGGGTTGGTGCGCAGGCTTACCGAACAGGAGGCAGTTGCTGGACGGTTGCATTTGTACGGCACGGTCGTAGAGGTTCTTGGCGCACAGATCGAAGTGGAGCACCTGCTGGTCGATCACGCAGTCCACCCGCCACGTCTTGGCCAGAGTGTGGGGCTGTCCGGGTGGTCGCTTGGGCAGCGCGGCCTCGGGCAGCCGGGGATTGGGCAGCACGTACTCGTACAGCTTCAGCTTCTGCACGAGTTGTTCACACGCAGACCGACAAGCTGTGAGAATCATCACCACGCGGACCGGTGCCTGGTGCCACATGTGTGCATACGCTCTCGGGCTTCGTCATGGTGACGTGGTTGATGGCCAGCCAATTCTCGAGCGCCCACGGCAGGATGACCAGGTTCCAGTCGTCTGGCGTGCGCATCGTGTCCTGCAGCAAAGGCACCACGACCATCAGGACGGAAGCGGCGCCCTGCGAAACAGGGTGGCTCGTGCACGTACGGGATCCCAGTAGTAGGCGGCTCGCGAGCCGATGAGGATGGCAGAGGGAAACTTGACGTGGGTCGGCTTGAACTCGTTGACGAGCGTGCCGAGAAAGGTGAGCACCTCGTCATACCCCTCCGCCACTAGGCACGCTCCGGCCCTCTTCCTCTTCTTCTTGTTGCCATGCTCCGCTTCATGCCTCTTTTCCTTCTTGGATAGATCGTGCTCCCTTCCTCCGGCCAGGTCGTTCCCCATAACGCGGGCCTTTTTGGTCGTGCCCGGACCAGTTCCATCACGATCCGGCGCTGCAGACCATGCATCGGTCCTCGTTCCCTCCTCGGTGCAGGACGAAAGCGTCCGTTTCATCTTCGTTTACGGCCAGTCTGTCCCTCTACTTCGTCTCGCCGATCCTCTCCTCCGCGGTTGGGCGGCACTGATTTGGGCAGCAAGCGTAGATTTCGTCGGATTGAAGTGTGTACACACAGCTCCTCCACCAATCGCGTAAATAGAGCGAAAATGCGACATTCCTTGAATACCAAGAGAAGAATGTGGGGAACGCTCACCAGACGTTGCAGCGGGTGGGCGGGTTGAGGGGCGCGGTGGCGGGGCACTTGAAGGCCTCGGCGAAGGCGGGCAACTGCGACACAGGACCGTTGACACGGAACTTGGCCGGCGAGTGCGGGTTCGACTTCACTTGCCTGGTGAGCGCCTCCGGGGTGGCGATCTCACACCTGAACGCAAACACATGCGGCGATCAGCGCTGGGGCGGGCGTTGGTGCTGGGGCGCACGTTGGCGCGGGTGCGTACCAGGAAATGGCGTAGGCGATGAAGAAGAGCTGCTTGTCGTTGATGTGGGGAATCACTTCGGGCGGGGGCGTGGGAAGCGAGGCGGCGTAGTCCAAGTAGGCCACATACGAAGCATGCAAGCCTCCGATGTCGGCCACGTTTTCGCCCAGCGTGAGGTTGCCATTGAGGAAAAGACCCGGCAGGACCTGCATGAGAGGGTTCACGTTTTGAGAACGCAATCACAACTGCTTCCATGACTGGAAGTCAAAGCAGTCCCTACCTCAAAGCCCGAGTACAGGTCGGCAACGCATTGAGTCCGCTCAACGAAGCGGTCCTTCACCTTCTGCGGCCACCATTGGTGCAGCCGGCCCGTGCCATCGTACTGAGATATTCTCCAAGTGTGAGATCAGTTTCAAGGGTAGGCGGTGGGTGAGTGTAACATACATTGGCTCCCTGGTCATCGAATCCGTGAGTGAGCTCATGTCCCATGGCCGAGGCGGTTCCACCGTAGTTGATCTGAGGCGGGTAATCCACGTCGAAGAACCAAGGCGACTAAATCGTGGGCGAGTTGGTTAGCGCAGCTGCCTATTGTTGCGAACCTGAGTGGAGGGTTGGTTACCTGCAAGATGCCGGCAGGGAACACAATCTCATTGAGCGAGGGCTCATAGTAGGCGTTGACAGTGGGCGTGGTCATCTCCCACCGGTAGCGATCAACTGGAAGAGGCAGTTGGGCGAACTGTGCCACCAAGCAAACACGGGCTTCTTCAGAAATCAAATTTGTAGTAAGAGATTCTAAGGCGGTGCTGGTACCTGATCTTCCGCAGCAAACTGCGAAGTGACCAACACATTCGCCAGGTATGTCTCGCGGTCAATGTTGAGGTTCGAGTAGTCCTTCCAGTGCTCCGGATAGCCTGTGCACGCTCTGGGCGTTATTCACGCACCTCCCAGATCAAAGTGAGCTCAGGGCCTTGCTCGGGTGTACCGATAAGCTTGGCCACCATCGACAGCTTTTCCTCGGCGAGCTTACGGGTGACGTCATCCATCCAGTCCACGCCTAGCAGCCCATCGCTGATCAGTGCCCAGCACAACACAAACAACATAGACAACAGCGAGGAGAGCTCACCAGGCAGGTTCTTGCGGAAGGCGTTCTCAATTCTGGTCATCATGTCCTCAGCCAGATCTTTGGCCACGGGCGAGAAGGCATAGCTGACAAAATAGCGGCCGAGCAGCTCACCCAGCGAAACATCGGTCTGCTGCACACAGCGCTTCCACAGTGGCGAATTCTGCTGTTGGCCTGTCGCATAGCACAGCGCAAACATACCGTCGTGTTAGCCTACTAAGCCAGCAGCAACTCATCACAAAGAAGCCAGGAACACATTACCAGAGAGGATGGTGCCGTAGAAGCTAAAGTGGGCATCGACAAATCGGGTGGAGAGGTGCGGTGCGGCAAAGTCCAGAAGCTTGTATCGCAGGTAGTTTGAGAACATGCTGAAGTCCAGGAGCTGATTGGTCAAGATCGCTGATGGCCACCACGAGTGTTAGTAATGTCTTAGTAAAGGCTGGGCTCCAGAGGTGCAGCGGAGGCTTACCGATGTTGGACGACAGCCCGGCAAAGAATGTGGGCACCGCCACATTCACGACGACAGAGTCAGAGGAGTAATCTTGAGAGAGTGATGTGCTTAGTCCAAGCTGAACCACCTGGCGATCAAGGACTGAAGAAGGGGGGACTCACCCAAGGGAATGTTGGCGTAATCAAAGTAGCTTTGCCAGGCCTCAGCAGGGATGTTGGGTGTCAAGGCGTAGAGCTGGGCCAGAGTGAGGTTGTTGTAGGTCGCGTAAGGGTCCCTGAGCGACAGACACGAGTGAGCGAATTGCAAAACACAGGAGATGAACTGGTGTGCACCTCATATCTGCTGGGTCTTCTGACACGCTGGCCAAAGTCTGCTCCACGGTGAAGACGTCGAGCGCGTACTGCCTCTGCAGTAGAAAGAGGCTGTGTTGATGATTGGCGTTCCACTGCTAAGGTACATAGAATAACAAAGCGCAATTGCAGCGTACAGATTGAGAGCCGTAGACGAAGGAGGTCAAATTGGCGACATAGTGGATGAACTGCTTGTCCAACTTCGCGGTGGCATTGTCGGTCGCTTGTGGTCGTAGCATGAAGAAGAAGGGTAAGCGCCAAATCAAAACTGCAGATGCAATCATCGAACAGCTACGGCCGTACCATTGTAATCGTCTGGCACGTCAAGGGAGAGGCCGCCCTGAGAAAGCTGCAGCATGTTCGCAGAGGGGTTCATTTCATCAGGAGATACCCTGAGTGGAGGGCCAGTTAGTCCTCAACACCTTGTCCATTCCACGAGATCTGGCTCATCGCGCATAGGGCACGTACCCGATGGAGAAGAGCGCAGGAATGCCCATGTTGTGCAGTACGCCCACAGCGACCATCAGGTCTTCGACCGAGCTGATTCCCTGTGCGTGAACGTGGAGGGTGGTGAGCTTCAGCACAAGTGAGAGGTGGTGTGTGCGGCCGATTGGTACATCCAGCTCCGACAGCAGCTCCTCCAAGACGGTGTAGTCGAGTTCGTCCCTCAGGTCCATGTTCATGCACGAGTTGTAGAACGGACCAATCACGGGCCACTCGCCAGAAGGATCCGCCACGATCTGTGCGCGTATCACACTGAGTGAGAACTCAGGGATCACAGAGCAGGCGACCCAAGGCGGGGTTTTGGCACCTTCTGGAGGGTCAACAGATTCTTCTTGTTCACCGAGTCAGTGGCGAGCGAAAAGCGGGAGGCGTCTGAGGGTAGCGGGAAGGAGGACAGCCAGCTCCCGCACGAGTACTCATAGAAGTCTGACAGCAGTGTGGGTGTGAGCTCACGTGAGTTTGGAGCTGGGGTTTTGAAGAGGGTTAAGTGAGTGGAGGGGGTAGGCGCACCAGTGCACGGATCGACGGTGGTGTTCATGATGGCAAGCATCTCCTTGCCCAACTCGGTGAAGTTGGCCGTGGAGGCGAAGGGCCGCAGGAATTTTCCAACGTTGTCGTTGTTGATCTTGATTGCCGTACTTAGCCCACTTGAGAAGCAGCACACCAGCACCAGGGCTACCAGTGCCAGCACAAGCCCGCTCCTGCGGCCACCATCAAAACGCTCCATCCTGTGCTTATGGCCAGAACCTTCCTCGCCGAGAGCTCTTTTTCGTTTTCTCCGTCACGAGTTTTTCCGTTTCTTTTTCGTTTCTCCTCTTTTCTTGTAGTGATGCTGACGTCAGCAGCGGAGATACAACACATTCGACCGAAAAGGCCTGAACACGTCTATTTACATGTTTTGGTCGAGGAAGGAGGAGAGGTAGGCGTGGAGGCTCTCGACGTCGTGGTGATCTTCCGGGCGTTCGGGAGCTATCACCGAAGGCATGGAAGACGAGTAGAGTTGCGGCACTGAAGACGCTGATGATGGTGACGATGATGAGGAGGACGAAGACGAAGGGTCGTGAAGGCCGGGCGGCAGGAGGAGTGGCGGAAGCGTGGGCATGGCGTGTGGCGTTGCGTACAAGGGGAAGGAGGGCAGTGGCGGCGGTGGGACTGTGACAGAGGGCGGCGACGGTGGCGCCGAGGTGATCATCAGCGTGACGGAGGGCGACGGCATGGAGGAGATCATGGGGGACGACGGCGGTGCGCCTCCCCGCAGTCGGTGCTGGTGAGCCGATAGCGAATCCAGCAGGAACTGACAGAAGGCATTGATCGCCCCAAACTCCTGGGCCAACGACAGGGCCAGTTCTGTGAGCTCCTGTAGGGCGCCACCGAGCGCAGGGACAAGGCAGGCGTCAGCCACCACTCACTCGTTATTGGGAGGAGCTAGTCTGTGGTGTGATTTTACCTGAATTTGATCGTAGCGACCCGCGTGAAGGAGTGTCTGGATCAGAGAGCGCATGTACACGGTCTTGGAAGACAGCTCGATGCAACAGACAATCTGGTATGGTCGCATGAGTTCCAACAAGAGCTGCACAAAATCGGTCGCACTGCCAAACGCACACGTGATGTGAGACCAAAGGCGAAGCATGGGGAGGTGATATGACATATGTACCTTTCGAGCGCGTCGTCGGTCTGGTGAATGGCGGTGTGGCACGTGGTCCGCAAGAGGAAGATGGCGGCGCGCACAAGCCGGAGCGTGTGGATGGCACCGTACGTTTCCTGCAGGTCGCTGACGCTTGTCTCCCACTCATCGATCCGACTCAGCTGTTCGATGATGCCGTCGTGAAGTGGCTTCGGCGATGCTGCACGCCCACAAAAACGCTTCAGTATCAGGCGCACAATAAATGTGCCACCCTCGATGAATCTACACGCACCGTAGGTCGATGGTGGGTCGAGCAGCAACAGGACATTCTTGGGTATCTCGTATAGGTAGTCACGTGCCATTTCTGTTAGCTTTCCGTACTTGTAGTTCTCGATGAACGGGTAGTCGATGGCCCATCGTTTCCTCCACTATTTTCGCACACAACGCCACGCAACGCAACACGCTCGGTCGTTAGTCGACGAACTCGAACGAGCCGATCGCTCCTGCCTGGGAAAAAATGAATGTCGTACCCTGGGCTGGCTCAAAGCAGCGGTGATCTTGTCGTCGATGTCTAACCGCTCGTAGATACTCAGCATCTTGAGCGTGATGAGGTAGTTCTCGTCGTTGACGGCGCCGATGTGCGCGCAGATCTGCTGGCTCAGGGTGAGGTAGTACGCGCTGTTCTTCCGGTCCTGCTCCGTTTCGGCATAGAACCGCACGAGGAGCGGCATATGACGGAGGACACACGCAACGTCGTAGTTGCTCTCGTCGAACAGCTGGCTCACCTGCAACCTGGTGTAGACAACGGGGGAAATGTGGTCCAGTGTCAACGAAACACAACAACACTCACAAGCGAGCAAGACGACAGAGAGCGGCACTCACCTCAGTTTGTTGAGGTACTCCCTGCCTCTTCGGAAGTCGCCGGCCAAGGTGCAGCCTGGTGAGTGAGATTAGTTTTACTCGGTGGTGCTTCATGTGGAGCCAGAGGCGGTCTGGCGTACCCGTGCTCAAGGCAAAGAGGCTGCACATGGTGAGTGGCGTCCGCTCCCGCGCTCCGTCTTCCGTAGTCTGTAGGTACTGCAGCAGTTCTGTGCCAAGCGCCGCCGGATTTACGGGACTTGCAGTGTACAACACGCCAGACATTTTGATATGACAAGACACCAAGCCAATAGGGTCACACATGTGATCAACGTCATTCACGACCGATGTTCCTACACGGATCTAGAGAAGAGGAAGAAGTGTGGTGGGGGGGGTGACGTACTGGAGGCCCCACATTTCCCGCTGGTAGACGCTCACGTAGTACTCGAGTTCGCTCGTCAGCTGCATATGCGTGCCGGCACTCGCAGCCCACGCATCCAACATCGATGTACCTGGACATGTTGATGTTGATGATGTTGATGATGTTGATGCTGCAACACCACGAAAAAAAGTCCGTGCGTTCAAATAATCAAAAAAAAGTAACTCCGAGCACAGGGCCACCGTCGCGGCGAGCGAGCATAGATGGAGCCAGGAAGAGGGTTGTCCGTTACCAGGGGAACTCGAGGGCGCAAGCGTAGATGTTGGGGTGGTTGTCGTCGTCGTCGTAGTGGTCGGCATCGTCATGGTGGTGGTCGCCGCCGCGCCACTAGGATCTTCCCGTGAGCCACTGCTCGCCTGGCCTTCGGCCATTTCCACCTCCGCGGGGTCGTGTGGCCGGCTACGGTTCCGCCGCACGTGGTGGTGACCCGCGGCCTCCAGCAGGGGACCCAAAGAGGGGCTGTACGACGCACCCGCCAACGCATTGGCGGGCAGCTGTTGCGGTGGTGGCCCGGCCCAGGCCTGTGGGTGGCAGTACAGATGACCAAGAGGCAGCGGCTGCGGGGAGTACGAAGGGTGGTGTTGATGGTGGTGAAAGATTGCGTGCTGTGTGAGCGGGTACGGTTGATGCTGCTGCTGCTGCTGATGTGGTGGAGCAGTTGGGTGTGGTGGAAGTTGATGCTGCTGATGATGATGCTGAGCTGGCTGGAGATTTGAGGGCGGGGGGTAGAGCGGCAGTGGATGGAATAGATGGGGCGACACTGCTGTCGGTCGGAGCGGGGCGGGCGAGAGGAGCGGCGCAGTGTGGGCGTGGGCGCGAGTGCGAATGTGGTGCGAGCTGGACACGGGCGACTGGCTGTGGGCCCGTCGCACGATCGCCGAAGATGGCGAAGGCGAGCGCGAGCGGGCCGTGGGGATAGCGGTGAAGCTGGTGGTGAAGTGGGTGGTGGCCCCTGACACGGGGGACGCGCTGCGCGAGTGGGGTCGCGGAGGCGGTGGCGACAGGGGTCGGGTGGCCAGGTGCCGCCGTGCCCCTCCGCGCGACGAGGCCGTGGGCACCACCGGGTCCGAGTGGTACAGCCGATCGCCTGGCGCTGTGGCTGGCGACGAATCTTCGGTGCCACCAGCGCTGGGTGTCGAAGATGACAACGATGAAGTGGTGTCGCTGGCTCGCGGGGCGAGGTTGTTGTAGTGCCAGCCCTTGACGAGCCGCTTGCGCTCCACATCGGGGAAGACGCGCTTGAATATCTTGCCGAACGATGACACATCGGACGGCTCGAAGTCGCAGCTGGCGCAGAAGGCCCGGTAGGCGTCGTAGACCTGCTTCTTGGGCACCATGGACCCCGGCACCACCTTGTAGGTGTCCAGCAGCCTGTAGGAAGGGCCAACCGTCGCGGAAGAAGGAAACGATCAGTCACACAGTGGGGAGGTGCGCAAGAGAGAAGGCCTAAAAAAGAAAAAGCGAAAGAGAAGAAAGAGAGAAGAGGGCGTGTCACAGACATCAACAACGATGGTGGACAAGTAAAAGGACAAAAAAAGAATGAAGATGCCGAAAGATGGTTCTCTGTAGAACCGCAGAGCCAGATGGCGCATCTCTGGGTGGGCGAGAGACCCGCTCTTCAGCGAGTGTGATGTGTAAGAGAGAAAGAGAAAGAGAGCCCCCTTACCACCGCCTAACCTCGGGGATGGCTGCCTCCTTGTCCTTGAGGTAGATGCTGCCGAGTTGCATCCCTCCTCCCTTCTCTCTTTCTCGCCAGAGAAGAACAGCTATTGAACTTGAGAGTGTCTCTGTGTGTCGGGGGGAGGCAGGAACAAGAAAAATTTGAATTCCAGCTGCGCAGGCGCGTGCCACGCGCGTTGCAGCCGTTAGCTCGGCTCGCCCTTCCGTTCACCTGTCGATGACGATGGAAGAGCGGCCTGGGTATCCAGGGAGTGGAGCCACTCTTCATCTGTGGTGACCCGACTGGTGGCTGAAACCAAGGCCACCATGAACAAGGTGCGTCATTAGTGGTCAGTTATTTTCGGCCCGAGGCGCCCGACGGCGCGTCCTCATTCGCGGTTGGTCGTGAGCACTCGTTGTCGGGTGTACTTCTTTTACCCGCAGGACCTCAAAGCTTTGTTGTTCCGTGCTCATCCAGGCAAATCGACCTACTGCTTTGGGGGCATGAACGATGTCGACCAGAAATCAGTCTTTGGGTGGTTCGGCTTCGGTCTAGGTGGCCTGAACGTTGCCAGGCGGGGGTGGCGAACGACAGAAGCGGCAGCCAAGCACAAGACTTCTACTGCTGCCTGTCGTGGGCGACTGTGAGGCCTCCCCTTTCTCCAGAACTTGAAGCCAGAAGCGCAGCATCAATCAGTCAGCACCTTCTTCGTCTTCGCAGCTTCTTCCTGCCATTCGGTAATATAATCCGCAGCTGCAACACACAAAATGGGAAAGGGGGGAGGCAACACCTCCTGCATAATCCACTCCCTGGTGGCCTACGAGGAGAAGATTCTGGCATCCTGCTCTTCGCCTTTGAAAGAATCGGCCTACGATGCCCAGGTTTGCAGCGTGCTATCGGAGAAAGTTTTGAAGAAGATCTGCGCCCGAATGCACAACCACAAGAAGACCTACATCACAGAGAAGTACGTCCGCCTCCCCCCCCTCTTCGTTTTGCTCCTCGTTCATTTAGGTTCTAATTTCCGTCATCTCCATCAATCAGGTACCATTTCCACTACATCATGGAAGACGGAATCGTCTTTATGTGTGTTGCGCAAGCGGTTCACGGCCAGGTACTATTTTACATCCATATTGTGGCATTTTACAAGCAATTGATTAAAGGAATGAATTGCACCTGCAGAGGCTGCCATTCAGCTTCCTGAAGGACATTCGAGAGAAGTGGCACTCGAAGTACCGACTACGCGAGTCGATGCAGGCCCGACCGTACGACATGAACCAAACGTTCCAGTCCATCCTCAAACAGAAGATGGTGCGGTGAAGGGCAATGGCTGTTTCAAAGTGTATGGCACGGTATCTCACCCTCCTTCCACTTACGTCTCTCTCTGCTTCAGCTCTACTACTCGGACGACACAACGGACAAACTTCGGGAGGTGATGGAAAAGGTGGAGGACGTGAAGGGCACCATGCTGAGCAACGTTGGTACGGGCTCTCACCTCCATTGTTCGTTCGCGTGCGAGTATGAGTTGCGCGTTTGTCGGTCGTTGTCCCCTGTGTTGCTCCTCCTGCACTCGTTTCTTCTTCTTCTTCTTCTTTGTCGTCGTCTCTCCCTCGTTGTCTTTGCTGTCGCCTGTTCGGCTCGCCGCTCTCCTCAGACGTCCACGCACGCATATATCTATGCAGATAAAATATTGGAGAGAGGCGATGCCTTGGAACAGGTGGCGCGAAAGGCGAGGGAGATAGAAGAGGCGGGTCAGGACTTCAAAAAAGTCACTGTTCCCTTCAAACGAAAAGCAATGTGTAAAAATCTGAAAGCCACTATCTGCCTCTGTTGTCTATGTACGTTGCTCACCCTCTCTCTCTTCTCCCTCCCTCCCTCTCTCCCCTACCCTACGCTCGATCATAGAGGATGATGATGATGATTTTGAGGTATCCGCGGGCGGGAAGACCAAAATCTGCCTCAAAAGAATTACTATTCTCTTCTGCGTTTGCCTCTGCTGTGCGCCCCTCCTCTCATCCCTCTCCCCTCTCCCTTTGCTTCAGCTCTTCTCCACTCTCTATCTCTCCTCACCCTCCTCTCTCCTTTGAAATTCAACTCTCATCCTCTACAATATCACTCCAATTGCACACTCCTCTCTCTGACTCCTCTTCGTTCTGATGCCAAGTACTAACTGGTGTGTCTTCCTCACTCTTCGTTCTTCTTCCTCTTCGCTTACAGGTACCATTTTCATCTTGGGAGCACTCTACGTCGCTGGCGTGTTCGTGTGCGGCGGCTGGACGCTGCAGAAATGTACAAATGCGGTCTGGAACGCGTTCTAGCCCGGAGCAAGAAGAGGGAGGAGATTGTAGAGAGATAGGAAATGCGCAATCCTTTTGTTACCACAGAGTGGCTTGTATCAAAAACAAACACCGACAGCCATCTCAGCCACATCTCCTTGCCTCCTTCACGAAAGGCCCGCGCTCTTGTCTTCTCTTGGCCTTCATCAGTTTTTTTGTTGTTTCCCGCTTGTTGATCTATGTTTATTACCAGGGGGTGTAGCTCAGATGGTAGAGCGCTCGCTTAGCATGCGAGAGGTAAAGGGATCGAT
>CDFB01044983.1:0-10977 GCA_000826425.1 Acanthamoeba lugdunensis | reverse complement strand
GTTTGCTCAGGCGTTGAGTCGCTCCTTGCTCTTCTTGCTCTTCAACAGCTTGCGCGCCTTGCTGGCCTTCTTGGCCACTCCTCCTTCGTCGTCATCACCCGCGGCTTTGGGCGCGTCTTTGTGTCGCCGTTCCGTCTTTACTTCGTCGGTCGCTGACTTTGGTGTCGGTGACTGCTCTAATTCTTCGACAAAGGCCGAGGCTTCCGCGGGCAGGATGCTGGTCGTGTTCGATCGCGGCCGGCCTTCCTTCTTCACAACCTGCAACGCCTTGCCAGTCACCAGCGAAGAATCGTCGCTTTCGTTCTTTCTGCGGGCGGTCGGGCTCGCGGTCGGAGTTAAATCGCCGCTCTTCGAGTGCTTGATCCGGCATCCGGTGGTGCCAGAGTCAGCCGAGGGGGGCTGCTGGCTGGGCACCTCCTCGACGATAGGCAATATGTCGCCGGAATTAGCGCCTGCCATCGTGCGGTCGATCTTGTTGCGCGTACGATAGGTCGCCGCCGGTGAGGACTGTGGCGACGAAATGACGAACAGACCCGGCGCCTTTTTGTCGGCGGCACCGCCGACCTGCGAGCCGGCGCGCGGTTCGAGGTAGAGCGAGAGGTCGAACAGGAGGCTGTCGTCGAGCTTGAGCTTCTTCATCGTGAACAGCTCCGCGTGCTGTTCCAGCAGAGCGCGCGGCGTGAACGTGCGCGTCGTTGAGGTGAGATCAAGATTGAGGCTGGCTGGTCCGGCAGTAGAGGGCTCTTCATTGACCGTGATGGTCGGCATCGAGGTCGTACGCTTGATGCAAACACTGGGTCCGCGCGGCGAAAGCGAAGGCGGCGTGCGCGAGGTGGCGATCATCGACGCCCGCGGCGACTTGAACTGGTCCTCGGTCACGCGCGCGAGGGCCTCGATGGCGGGGACCGACGTGTGCGAGATCAGGGACGTGGCCGACCGCGACCGCGGCGAGTTGCCGGTTGACGACGAGCCGCGCGGCGTGCGGCTCTCGGAGGCGCTATGGGTGAACGGTACCTGCGGGATGACCGACGCCGGCGCGGGCAGGTAGGTGGACAAGTCCAGCACGTTGGCGATATCGGGCGGCAGCCGCATGTCGCGCAGCATGTCGCGGATCTCCTCGAGCTCAGCCATGCCGGCGTCGGACACGCAGTCGGCGAAGCCCTCATGGTCAAGCGCCGCACCGGAGGAGAGCAGGGTGGTGCTGGACTCCTTGGTGAGCTCGGAGTGGTCGATGCCGCCCGACTTGCGCTCGAGCTTGCCCTTGAGCTTGCGGCGGATGATCTTCTCGCGCTTCTTCGGCAGAGGGTAGCTGCAGTTCTGGAATCTGAGGAATTCGCGCAGCACCTTGGCCATCGTCCGCTGCTTCATCCAGTTGATGAGCATCTCCTCCTCGACGCCGGCCTTGCCTGCCTTATTGGGTGCGTCGACCTCCTCGTCCTGCTTGTCGACCACTGCACCACTGGGCGTGTCACCCTTGTCGCCGGGACTCGTCGTGACGACGTCGACCGCGCCTGAAAGCTCCTTCTCCTCCTTCACGAGCGCCTCGGAGAGCTCCTTCAAGTCGAAGACCTGCGGCATTCGCTTGGCGTGCGCCCGGCGGCTGCGTCGGCCTCCCGCGAAACTGTCGCCGCTCTCTTGCACGCACAAGTCGGCCGATGGCTGCGCGTCGAGCTGCTTCCAGGCCTGGACCGCGGCCTGCTCCTCCGGCGTGAGCCTCGGGGACTCTTCGGCTCGCCACCCGGAGAGTAACTCCGATTCGTCCATCGTGGCGAAGGTTGAGGTCGACTTCCTGCCCCGCAGGTTGCGCATCTTTTCGCTGGTGCCCTTCATGTATACCGACAGCGACCTGGGATTGGAATCACGATATGTCGGAGTTAAAAAAAGAGCGAAGCGTGGGAAGAGTCAAGGGGGAGATACCTCACTGACTTCATGGATAGCCGCTTTTCGCTGTCTTCATTCTTTTCAATCTGGCTCTTCTTATGGAGCAGGCTCAGGCGCTTGTTCGAGGCCGACGACCCGCCGTGGGCGCTGTGGCGGGGCGATGGACCCGACATGTCGGGCAGCGCCGTGGTAGACTTTTCGATCAGCGCGGCTGAGGCGCTGAGGTCCTCCTTGGAATGGCTGGCACTCAAGTCTCGGAGCTTGGATTCGAGCCTGACAGACCGGTCGGACTTGACCTTGAAGAAGCTGCGACGCTTGGTCGAAGTACGGATGCTGCTGTCGCTTGACGAGGGCGATGTCACCGACGTGGAAGTCGACGACGACGATGAAGACGAAGACGAAGACGAAGAAGCGGCGGATGACATCAGCTCGGAGTTACCCTCGTCCAGGAATGTGAGATCGGTGAGAAAGAGTCCCAGGAACGGAACGCTTGGTGTCGGAGGGACGATTTCTCTGTTGAGGACGATTCGATTGAGCAACTGTGCAGGCGTGCGCGCGTGCGAGTGCATGAGTGCGTGTGTACCGTAGCGCAAGGCGGTACTGCTGGTAGTTGGAGTCCATGCCCATGATCTCATTCAGCAGCTTGAGCTTGCTCTTCGCTCGGTTATCGACAAGCTAAGAGGGGGAAGAGAAATGAGTGGCTCGCAAAGATGTGCAAAACGCTGGTAGGCTCGGGTCTCCTACCTCCCAAGACTTCTTCAGGCGGATGATGTGCGCCTTGGTGAGGCCCGACAGAACCACCATCACCGTGTGATAGTTCTTCAACCTGTGACACTCCTGCAGGATACAGAGCAGAGTTAGATCATATTATTGAAGGTTCTTGGGTAAGCCGAGTGGGTGGAGTGTGTGGTCGGCCGAGCATACGTAGGCGATGTTGATAAACCGGGAGATGGCCTCCCCCCTGCGCTTCCTGTCTCTGTAGGAGAGCACCACCAGCGACACCCACTCCGACATCTGCCAGCACAAAGACACGGGTGAGAGGCTGACGGCCTTACAGCAAATGCAAGCTTGTTTGGGTGTAGGTGAAGGGAAACCTGATTGAAATCCTCAATCAGCGCCGACACGTTGGGCGCGAGCTCCAGCTTCGCCTTCTTGTTCCATGCTTGCTTGATGAACTCCTGCGGGGGACAGGACAGAGCAGATGAGCAGTCAACCCTCACCCAACAAGCAAGGAAAGAGAGGTCTGGGGATTACCCGCGGTGTGACGGCTCTGTAGAAGCGTTGTGCGGAAAGAGTCCACTCGAAGGCCACATCTGCGGCATCGAATGCGAGGAACGATCGGTCCGACTTTCCGGCAGGCTTGGGCTTCTGGCCGTCGGCCAGCCCACCGTCGCTGTCGCCGTCTTCATTCGAATCGTCGGCACCTTCAAAATTGACCACCTGGCCCCGCTCTGGCCCGTCGCTCTGGCCTCGGGAGGTCAGCATCGGCTGTACATGTGCGTCGTCTTCGTGATGCGTCGCGCCAGGGTTGCGCTTCTCCCTGAGCATGTTGAGAATCTCGCCCGACGCCACCTTGAACGTCTCGATGCCCGTCAGGAAACTAGTCGCGTTGGCCGTGAGCACATCATCGTCGGTGAAGTCGGTCGGCACCTGTTCGATCCACATCCGCAGTACGCGCACGGTCCTGCCAGACCCCCGAAAGACCAGTCAGCACGTGGTCATGTGCACTCATATATGCGGTCGGTGGGTACTTGATTTGAATGGGGATCCGCTGTTTCTTTTCGCGCTCCTCTCGCTTGTCGTCCTTGTCGCCCAGCGGCACCCAGTAGCGGAGTATGAGCAACAGCAACAGGGCGTGCGGAGTGAGGAATGTGCGATAGGTGAGGAGAAAATCCTCCAAAAATGTTTGCTCCACACCTGTGCACCAACGACCACATGACACGACACGATGCGAGTTAGCACGCTCGTGCAT
This sequence comes from Acanthamoeba lugdunensis, assembly GCA_000826425.1. Lineage (NCBI taxonomy): Eukaryota > Discosea > Longamoebia > Acanthamoebidae > Acanthamoeba > Acanthamoeba lugdunensis. The sequence goes on along the minus strand of CDFB01044983.1, from coordinate 7,124 downwards.
GAGACTGTGTGTGTTGTGTTCGATGCGGGTACCGCCGTAATCGGAGACGAGGGATTGGATGAGGAACAGAACGGAGCCGGCCTTGACCAGCGCGCGGCCGTTGTCTGCGTGCAAGAGCTCCGACCACAGCACTTCCGCCGGACCTGTGCCCACTTGCGCGCGTCAGCGACCTAGCCGGTAAGTGCCGAACTGGTGGGTTGGTTACCTCGTTTGTTGTGGGCATCGTCCTCCGCCCGATCAACGACGGCGAACGGATAAAACCCCAGCGCCTGCGCACGGTTGAAGAAATCTTCCTTAACCTGTGCCGGGCCGGTCGTTAGGTAGGTCGTCAGGTGCTGCACCGTTCGAGCATGTGCTCCGCTCGCTGTGGCCACCACGTTCCGGAGCACACAATAGCGGATCAGTTCAAGAAACCAACCAGGTGGCCGACTTCAATTTTTTGAAACGCGGACAAAGGCGGCCACGAGGCTTTAAAATAATGATAATGAATAATATTTAATCAAAACTAAAGACTAATAAATGATAATGAATAATATTTAATCAAAACTAAAGACTAATATATGATAATGAATAATATTTAATCAAAACTAAAGACTAATAAAATCGCTGTTATTATTGCCTTCATCTCGAGAACTGGTGATTTAAATCCAAAACTGGCCTAAAAAAGGAGGGCAAGTACCCAGTGAAGGCGGGGTGTGAAGGAGATGATGAAAGGAGGCCAGCAAGTGGAAAGGGGCGTAGGTGCGCCATGCCGCCTGTATTACTCCTACCGCCTTCGCTCTTTGGGCGTCCATCTCACCTTCGCTTTCGTTCTTCAAGAGTGTATTGCTATCGCTTGAACCTGGCGTGTATGTGCGTCACGCGGATGTAACTAACTTTCTCCTGTTAGTTCGGAGTATTGCTGCGGAGCTCGTTCTTCGCGGTTGGTTTTCTGCTTCGCCCAATAAGCCTTCATCTTCCACACTGACCCGCGTTGCCCGACCAGTCGTCAAGTGCGATAAGTTGAACGTGATGGTCTCACGCAAGTATCGTGTTCTTAAGGACCCTACGTTCTGGAGATAGAACGGGGTGTCGTGGAGGTCCATTGTAGCCAACGTGGCGGCTGTTGGCCGGCTCGAGAAGCGGTGCATGCCGCGGTAACGGACCATGGCAGCCTGATCCAAAGCGGTCACCTGGTACCGAGGAGCGCAGTCAATTCTGGGTGGGCACGACGAGAGAGAGCCGGCGTCAGAGAGTGCGTTCTTCAACAGTTGGTAGGCTGCACGTACCGTCACATTGCTCAAGTTCGGCACTTCCACCGTCCTCTACCACACTGCAGGCTGGCTCCCAATGCGGCAATTGGTGGGGCGAATGGTGACCAGAGACGCGTTGTTGGCCTTCGTTCTCGTTTTCTTTTGTTTTTGTTTTCTGGTTTTCTCCTCCTTCCAGACATAGTTCGAATAGTCGGCCTTGGCGAAATGAAGAGGCGTTGTCCCTTGTTCCTCCAAGCAACCTGGACAAGACAACGATCGAGCACCAGAGAAGATTAATTGAGAGTGGGTGTTGGTGTTTGTGGTAGAGGCTACAAGTCTTGAGAGCGAGGTGGTGATTGAAGCAGGTCTTCATTTTAACACAAGAAATGGATTCATCACCAAGGGGAAGGGCCAATCTCCCCTCGCCGCAGAAGAAGGGCGTTCACATTCACGTATTCCATCCTGCCGCCAGCTCCCGTCACATCGACAACTCATTCCAATTCGCACACAGGTGAAACTGCCCAGCGGGACCGAGGTGCACGAGTTCATCCTCCCTGCTGGCTACACCGTCGATCAAGTCAAGGTGTGTATGCAAAAGCGATCTCCCTTGCGCCTTGCCCTCATCTCATTCTTCCTTTTTCTTTGTAGCGTGCGATCTTCAAGCAAATTCCTGATTTGGCCAAGGAGACGAACCCCAACGACTACCAGCTCAAGCTACGCGACACGCTGCGCTCGAAGGCACTCCTCCCTTTTTCACATACAAAAACCTGAAGGCCGCTCGAGCTCGCACGCGCTCGACCAAGTTCTCTCTCCTCCCTTTCGCCTTGGCACCCTGAGGACTCATGCGCATGTGTTGGTTGGCGAACACAGGAGGAGATCCTCAATGTGGAGTTCAGCAAGCTCCAGAACCTGGCCACGGTCATGAGCGCGGCTGATGAGACGCCGCTCGAGCTTTCCATTTTGTCCACGAAGGTGGGTAACGTACGTGACCGCCCGCTCCATGCTAATCAACCCCTCCGTGAGCTCTAATCTGCGCCATGACAGGCTCGCAACCGACCTGGCCCCCAACTCTATGGTTCAACACACGAGACCGAAGCGCCCGCAGGCCAAACTACGCCGCGGACGCCCACAAAAGAGTATGCCAAGTGCTTCTGTTCTTCCCTACTGTTCCTCGCTCACTGATGCTGCATTCTTGCTGCTTTATTGTGCAGACCTTCAGACGCTCCAAGTCCTCGTGGACCCTCGCCGGGTGGCGTATCACCGCGTCACACTGCCCCTCCCAAGTCTCCCCGCGTTACGCCTCCCCAACTATCTTACGCGTCGAGTGCCAGCCACACAAGCGATTCTACTGGACCCACCTCGCCGCGCTCTACTTCGCCTCGCGCCACATCTCCCCGAGGCACTTCAATGTCCGCTCGTGTGGCATCACCGCGCTTGACGGCTCGCTCAACGTCAAGCCCATCGCTTGTGTTTGTGGATCCGGCGCAGCCGTCCAGCAGCGACAAGGGGCAGACACCGGCGCAACAGCCTACACCCGTGAACAGAGGCCATGCCGACGTTGATAGCCGCGACGACACCATCAAGGAGCTCCAGGAGCAGCTCGCGCGGGCGCACGCGAACGTGACTCGACTAAACGCCAAGCTGGCGCGCATCGGCAGACTCGCGCGGCTCGAGCTGCTTCCGCTTGCCGCCAACACGGCGCTCACCCAGCTGGTCAACGAAGACCCCGCCAAGGTGTCAGCCGCCGTGAGGGAGAACGACATTGCAGCGTCGGAAAAGCGACTCCGTTCGACACTCGCTCTCGTGCTGGCAGAAACCGAACGCGGCAGTGACGAGACGACCAACAGTTCGGCCAGCGACTATCAAGTCGGCCTGTCGGGAGCTTTGGCTGGAGCAAGCAGCCTGGCCGGTTCGGTGTTGACCTCAAGTACCGCGAGGGGCGAGCGAGCAGTGTCGGCTGCGGAGAGCTCCGACGCCAGACGCGGGCGCAGCGTATCAACCAAGACCTCAATCGACGCCATTGCCGGCCGCATGAATCTCGAAGTGCTGACCAGCAGCCTCGCCTCCTCAGCGTCTTCGCCCAGTACCATCTCTGGCTCTGCTGGCGGAGCTTCGACCGGATCATCACCACTTCCGCCCCGCAAGGTCCTCACACCCCAGGAAAGGACGGTGATGCTCCAGCAGGAGTTCCTCGACACTGAGGAGACCTACTACAAGAGCCTCCAAAAGCTTCATGAGGTACTCCACCCGCATCTCTTCCTGGCTTTGGTCTACGCTCACCCAGTCTCTGCTTGGCAGCACTTTGAGGGGCCTCTGGAGGCGAGCGGATTGCTCACACCAGAGCAGTGCGATACCTTGTTCTCTCGCGTTCGCACGCAGCTGTTGGAGGTGCGCACCAGTTCCCCGCCCATTCACTCACTTCAGATCCTAACGCGCCCCTCCAGATGCACAAGCATTTGCTTGAGACAATCAAGTCCTCGGATCGTTCATCATTCTCCGATGGCTTGCTCGTGATTGCGCCCTACCTCAAAGTGCGTCTATTGCTCAGACCCCTTGAGTACAAGCTCCGATCCCCTAACATCTTCTTTTTATATCGAGTTCAGTTGTACACTGAATATGTAAACAACCACCCTGCGGCGATTAGCCTCTTGATTGAACTGAATGCCAACTCGAAGAAGTTTGCTGCCTTGCTCAAGGTACTTTCGAGTACATCAAGCGAACGTGCTCCCGGGGGTTAAACCACGACAGCGCAAGCCGCGGCGTGTTTTGGCGTAACATGGTGCTAAAACCCACTTCTTTGTGTTTACAGCAAATTGAACAGAAGCCGGAAGTTGAATCGCAGGACTTGTCGTCTTTTCTCATCAGACCCATCCAGCGCCTCCCTAGATACGAAATGCTGCTCAGGGTACGGAGATCACTCCCGTGAGCTTCCAACACGAATCAGAACGTTCGTGATCTTACGTTACGCATTCTTTGTCAATAGGACATGGTGAAGTACACAACTGAGGAAACAGAGCACTTGAAGCTGAGCAGACTCTTGGAGGCCGTGAAAAAGGTGAACGAGCACCTCAACGAAGCAAAGGTACGCACTGCTCTCGTTTGGCAACTTCAGTTTGCCGGCACGGTGACTTAATCTCTTTTCCGTTTTTACAGCGCAAGCGAGACAATTCAACAAAGATGGCCGCCATCCAGAACAACCTCATCTTGGGCAAGGCCAAAGGGGTACCTTCTTCTCCCCTTTATTTACAGCTGGGCGTCATGCGCAGTTCAAGCCCACGGCTCACGCACATGTTTTAGCAGCAATTCTCGTTGTTTTCGTCACAGACCCGCTCCTTCTTGCGAGAAGACACGTTGCTGGTCAAGAAGGTGAAGAAGGAGAAGACTACGTTCGCCAAGCACCACTTCTTCTTGTTCAACGACATCCTCCTCGACACCGTCAAGAACAGAGAGGGCAAGTTCAAGCTTGCCCAGGTCTATTCGCTCTCGGAGACCTCGTTCATGAAATACGAAGGCGAGACAGGTAATGTCCTACGCGGTGTTGGCAACGACACTTGTGTACACAGTCACTCATCGCATCGCTGTTCTCCTGCAGACACGGTGGCCCTCTTCCACACGTCATCGCCCGAATCAGCAGAGGAGGACTTGGCCAAGGCCATCCACGTGAAGGCCGACCAGGGCGGCGACATCGACGGCTGGCTGCGGGACGCGCTCGACGCTAAGTCTAGCCGTACGTTCCTCTTTCGCTTCGCTTCCTTGTGCTGGGCAGCAATCCTGACGCGTCTTTCGTGTGACACCGGTGCACTCAGTGCGGGCGGAAGCAAGCAAAGCTGGAAGATACCATGTAGCATTGTAAGTTTAGGAACAACAACTTGAGTCCGAACGTGTAAGACAAGACAAGCAGGTGCTACAACACGTTGGGGGTTGTGCAAGAAAATGTAGGCGCGCCGTGGTATTGGTTGCGACGCCTGCCGTCACTGGGGATCTGCCGCGGCTGAACAAGTAGGACCGAGGGGACCGGTATCGGCGATGGCTGGCTCGTCCTGACGCGAGAAAGACGTAAGGCACACGAATTTGAAATACTTTTCAGGCAGCCCAACTTCTATTGTTTCGTTCTACACGAGCTGGCGCATCTCCACCCCATTCTCTTCCTAGCCTTCATCTCCATCTTTACTACAATTGGGAACTCAATCAGTGATTCTTCCAACATCAACATGACCTCGTTCCCCGTAGAGAAACCCGAGTCAGAGTGGCAGGCGCAGCTCAGCGCAGAGCAGGTACTGTTTGTTTGTGTGATCTTTCTTGGATGCATCTCACCACCATCTTCTTCGCGCCTCGTGCAGTTCCGAGTGCTGAGGCAGAAGGGCACTGAGCGGGCCGGCACAGGCGAGTACAACAAGCACCATGAAAAGGGCATCTACCGATGTGCCGGTTGCGACACTCCCCTCTTCAGGTCGGTCTGCCATCGCCTGTCGTCCGCGAACCGCTGCACCCACTCACAACAGTTAGTGCAGCTCGGACACGAAGTTCAACTCGGGCTGTGGGTGGCCTGCGTTCTTCGATGCCCTGCCCGGTGCTGTGCTTCGAAACGAAGACACCACGTTCGGCATGACGAGGATCGAGATCGTGTGCGCCAAGTGTGGTGGGCACCTTGGTACGCACCTAACCTTCACCTCAAGAGGTCCTTTTGCTCACCTGTCGCGATGTGTAGGCCATGTCTTCAAGGGCGAGAAGTTCCCCACGCCGACGGACGAGCGCCACTGCGTCAACTCTGTGAGCCTGCGGTTTGAGTCAGAGGCTGACAAGGCCAAGCACTAGTCAACCAGGTACAGCTCGCTAATCATCCAGCACTTGTCCTTCCGCTTACTCCCTCCTTCCTACGTACAGCCGCCAACGATTCAACAAGCCAGGCTCATGCACAGCGTCAACCTCCTTGCCTCTTGTTCTTTCACGTCACACATCTGGTCAACATAGCTTCCATTTACTCTTTTTGTGGCGATCCGCTCAGGAGTGTTGTGGTGGGATGAGTTCTATCTAGATCTCTTGTTCGTCGGCTTCTACTTTAGGTCTTGGGCGAGGCGCAGAGTGTCTTTTCTTCAGTTCGGCGAACTTGAGCTGCAGCGCACGATTCGAACGCTGGAACTTTGCCTCGAGCTCTACCCACAGCCCTGTCAAACGTACCCGCCCAGCCATCTCCAAATATCATTCGGCGCGTTGGAGCGATGGGCCGTGGGGAGGCTACGTACGGCTGTCGTACTTGAGGTCGCGCTTCTGCGAAACGCGCCACAGCTTGTCCTCTTCGGTCGGTGCCCAGGGGCGGACTCGGCTGTCTGCCACCATCTTCTGCGCTCATCCATGGACCCGATCAGATCAACGGCGTCATGGAGAAAAGCGATAGAGTAGGTACCTCTCTCTCCTTCCTCTTCTGCGGCGTGTCGTAGACGCTGGCGATCGCCCTGACCTGTTCCCATCTCCTTTTACACCCACTACACGTGTACGCGCAGAGTCAGCCATCGGCAAACACGGCGAGTCCGGTACTGTACCGAGGGGTGCGTTGACGCCGGATCTGACTGGCCACGCGGACCCATGCAATTGAGCCCCTTGCGGAGTGATCATCGACGGCCTCGATAAGCAACTCATCTTCTGACTCGGTCCAGTTCCTCTTCTTGGTGGGCCGCTCTTCCTCCACTTCCTCCTGGTCAGTGCTCCATCTCTTCCTGCGTTCTGCTAAGCCGCTGTCTCCATTGGTGCTGGCACTTTTCCTTCTCCTCTTGTTGCTAGTGCTTTCCTTCTGACGTGGCGCCTTCACCATGTAGTCCTCATCGTCTTCGTCGTCGTTGATCTTCTCATCGGCGCTCGGTTCGTACTCGGAGCAATCGGCTTCCTCTTCCTCCA
>CDFB01044888.1:0-23551 GCA_000826425.1 Acanthamoeba lugdunensis | reverse complement strand
GAGGAGGCAGTCTATCGCTTCGTATCACTCGCTGGTGGTTCAAGCCAAGTATCGCTTGAGTCGGCGGAGGGGAAGAGGGTACATCCCAGCTGCGGCTCTTGTGAGTTCTTTTCTCCTCCTCAAGAGGAGGAAGTTTGTGAAGGATTGCCGCAGCCCGACCCATACAGAACCCCTACTCGTCCAACGCTCAAAAAGCCCCTTCAAGGCTGCAAACCAGAGGAGAAGCCCCGCCGTGAGCCAAAAGACGACGATGACCTTGAGCCCCCCCAGATCCCAGTCAAGGACTTCGTGACGAGGCTCGCCGACTTCAACGCCGCGTGCCAGGCTTTCGACGCCGCGTACCTGGAGGAGAAGAAAAGGGAGGAGCAGTGCCAAGAAGTCGCCAGGCTACACGCGGAAGCTGTCGACCAAAGGCGTCGCAAGCAGGCAGAGCTCAACAGAGCCTTCCCTGAATTGGCTTCCGCCTTCGAGAGGATGAATCTGGACTGAGCTCATTAGCGGGTCACATCCCCCCTTTGAGCATTAGATTGTTTCAAACAACCTCCCCATCTTGTGTTTAACACACACTAGTGTATAAGGGGGCAGGGCGAAGATGTTCTCCATCGCAGACCGGAAGGAAGCCCCAACGAGCCCCTGCTCCGCTTGGACTTCCCGACAGCCCCTGTGTGCGCAATTCGCAGCTGTGATGGTACCGGCACCTGGTTCTTGTAAGGTATTGAGGTGAGGCAGCTGCCTTCCAGTATAGCACAACCGCTTCCCTGCACGGCATTGTCCGTGATGGATTATTGCCTGAATGATCTCTTGAGCAAGATTGAGCGTTTTATAAGTACCTTGCCGTTGGTGCCAGCGACATGGATAAACGATGCCGCAGATCCCAAGTGCGCGCCTTGTATGTTGTGGGCGAGGCCAATGACCGTAGCGACAATGAAATGAAGCAGACGCGCATGAGGAAGCTCGCGCAAGAGGTACTGGAGCTGATCATGCACAAGAGCCACACAGCCAGCTACCGGGGCCGCCCCCAATACCGTGGCCGGTGTGTGCTCTTATGACCACGCGCAGAGTGAACCACGCGCTGGTCAAGGCCACCGCAACGACAGGTGCCCCCCGGCCTCCTCCTCTCTCTTCCCTGCCCGTGCTTGCGCACCTTCCCGTGTAGGTGAACGAGGGTGGGGGATGGCCCTTGCTTCCAGTCTCTTGTACAGCGGCGGCTCGGCGAGCGAGGACCGGAAAAAAAGTCCGCCCGAGTGCCTCGCCGAGCGAACGGACAATGCAATCATGGCAGCATCGGACTCGGTCCATCGTCCAGGTGGAATAGCAGCCTCGCCGTCCCTCGGCGGGACGTTGGAGTCGCCGCCCTCGCAGAGGAAGCGCAGCCCGATGCGGCCGGCTCCATTCCAGTCCCGGCCCGCCGGAGACATCGGAACATGTCTCGCATCGGTTGACCTTGGTCGATGTCAGAGGTTACTCGTGGCCTGATGTCCCCCTGCACTTGCACCAGTCCTGATCGCCACTTGCAAACTGGCGCATGAGAGGTAGCAGGGAACCGGAGGACGGCGGGGGTTCCCGTTGTACATCGGGTGCCAGGTGGTGCCAAGGCAAGGCGACCGTCAGATATGCGGTCTGTGTAGCAAGGCTCACCCGCTCATTTGTATGCGCGCATGTGATTGTGCCCCCCTCAGACCAACGTTGACCCTACAGGAGACAGCGCCGGCGCTGGAGGCGAGGTCACGTGGCTCCGATGACACTACAGCCTCCCCCTCTCGGCTTGGCGTTGGCGGATACCCGGGAGTTGGTTGCTCCCTCCATTTCGGTTCAAACCCTCGCTCGCGCAAGCAGGGCGTAGGTCATGTGGGCCAACTCTACAACGAACGGAGGCAGCAGCGTGCACCACCCAGCGAATTCTGGTCTGACGGATAGGCCTGCTCGCCATTCTCGACGAGGTGCCTGCCCCGAGGCAGCCGCCCATGTTGCTCTTTGATCAGGCGCTGTGTCTTCACCCTCACTCCCTTGGGCTGGCGACGACAGGACGGCAAGAGTACCTCCCAATGAGATGCGCGGCGTACCGGTGGTGTTACCACTTCCCTCCCCCGTGCGTCCCCTGCCCCATTGGGGAGCAGGTATAATATACCTATCAGAATCGGAATCCGAACTCGCATCGATGTTGCGCAAGGGTGAACGGTGTCTGGATATTCCTCCTGAGCCTTCATTTGGTGGAGAGGGGGCGGTTGGGGGACTGGTGACTGTCGTCGCCCTTCTGCTACATGGTCCCGGCAGCGACAGGTACACTGTTGAAGGGCCTTATTTGGTGACCAATGAAATGGCCGGTCCAGCGGTGGCTTCAACATGCTATTCCGCTGGTACGCAGCGAGCGTTGCGCGTGAACGACGAGTCATAGAGTCCCACCTTCCGCTCGCTCATTCCCAACATTGCAATGCACGTGGGATAGTCCCAGGATCATCCGATGTGGTCAGGTAAGACGGGGAACTGGGTAAGAGGGTTTGAAGTCCAAGAGGTCCGCAGGGGACGACCTCTCCTCCAAGTATGCATGGACGGGGCACCGACAGTGACAAGTCACGCCCCGGCAAGTTCACAAGGGAACATCCCCGAGCGTGAGCCTTCTGGACCTTACCAGAATTGTCGGTCTTACCGGAAGTGGCGCTACCTGAGCGCCGACTCCTACTACCTCCCCTCCACGTTCTCCACGTGCGTTGGCCGCCCGGCTTTGTCAGACAACCCTTCCGTGTGTCGTGTGTGTCGTTTGTGTCTCATGGCCAGTGAATGCTGATGGTACAGGGATCATGTTGGAGCCGTCGCCAGAGGTGCAGAAGGTGATCCCGGTGCCGCCACAGGACGCGAAGTACCGACTGATCGCCAAGTTCATCGCGGGGTAACCTGTTCCATACACTGTTTCAACAGGAGACCGACACACCTAATGAACTGCTGCTCAGGTTGGAAGGTGCTCGACGTATGGTACGAGAAGTTCAACAACATGTTCAAGCACGGCCCCTCCTTCTGGACGAGGAAGGACAAGTGCTAGGAGTGACCCCACAACTTGCCCCACCACGCCCTCAATGGTATCGAGAAGAAGGAATGTAAGGAGAGGAGGAAGAGGATAAACAACAAGATGAAGTGATTGACCTGATGATGTCTGTACATGTCGGTTCAAAACCCTTGACGTTGATCATTAGCCATTAGCCGAGTCTCGTCTGGCCTCGGGGCGAGTGCCCGACGTCCGAGTAGGAGCACGATCTTCTTCTCCTTCTTGCCTATGTCCTTGCTGGCCGCGGGGGCGTTGGCCTTGGCGTTGGCGGCGAAGTGGAAGACACAGAGTAAGGGGTGCTAAAAGTCGCATTGATGGGCCTGTCGTCGAGTCTGGAGCCGTATCGGGGAAGGAGGGCCTCTGCATCTCGGGCTCGTACCCTTCTTGCCCGCTGGTCTTTGAAAGGGGCAGGGGCGACCATCACATCGGCCTCGATGGTAGCAATTGACTAGACCTTGCCGCCATGGCCCAACGCCATCGGGAGCGTCCAACACCCTTGTGAGCACCACCGGAATCATGACCCGGGTGCGGCGTCTCTGTAGGCCGAAGGCGCACCGATCGGAGCGACCCAGCGTCATGTCCAACACTGGGACAAGGGCTTCACACTCTTCCTCCACTGCGTCGTTGGCCGCGATGCCTCTCAGGCCAGTGGTTCACAAACCCAGCGGCGCTCTTGCACGTGGTCCGCCAGTCCGACAACTGAGCGTCGAGCGGCGCCTTGCTTTGGCTTGTTCAGCGCCACGAGAAGCCGTCATGTTGGAGTGCGGGAACTCAAGCCCTGGCGCGGCGGCAAGTAGTACTCTGCCGGCTGGCCGTTTATGAAGCCCTTGGTTTCATCGATATCGTAGGCCAATACGTCAAGGAACGGGTACCCCCAAGGAAGGACGGGAGAGTCGGCCCGACAGGATATCTTGTCGCCCACCAGGAATATACGAAAGAGAGGAGGGCTTAGCGCAAGTGGTCAAGCAACAGCAGCCGTTTTTTATTTTATTTTATTTATTTTTTTAATCGACCAATGCGGTGAGGCCAGCGCGAGAAAAGGCCCTTGCTCTTCAATTCCCTGAGTCTATTTTTCGAGCGGATTTTTCTTGAGGACGCAGCAAAGCGCGAGTTGGCCTTGGAAGGGGACGAAAGGGGAAGCGATGAAGAGCAGGGCGAAGAGCAAGGGGAAGGCCTTGGGCTCTCTCGGTCACCGCACTGGTCGATTTTTTTCTATTTATTTATTTATTTCTTTTGATTGTTCAAAAAATCCTTTGGCCCACAATCTGCGGGGACGAAGGAGGTCTCTCCGCATCGGTCGATATTTCGAGCCGCTTTTTCTTTTTTCCTTTTGGGCCCGCACACCCGCACGAAGGCAAGAGACGCCAAGAGCAAAAGGGGACGAACGAAGAGCAAGGGGGATGGATGGCCTTTACTGCATTGGTCGACTTTTTCCTGCAGAGGCCTTATATTATTTTCTCTCTCTCTCTCTCTTGGGAATGACAAAGCCTGGGAAGACGGGGCAAGCCAAAAGGAGCAAGGGGGAAGGAAGACCTTTTTAGTTTTCCTTGACGTGAAGAGAGATTGAGCAGGAGCAAGAGCAAGGCGATGCTGGCCTTTTGCATTTCGCGCTCGGCTTTAACTTTAGCGTGGGGTCCCACTCCGTGACCCGAGGACCACCGGCAAAGAGGGTCTCTGGTGGCTGGCTGAACGGCTGCAGCCGCCCGACCTGGGCACCGCCATGAACCATGTGCAAGTGCGCTGACTCGTCAGTTAAAAGCAGCTGCACGACACAAGCAGGGTCTGCTGCTGGCGGACCAGACAAGGACTGACTAGGACTGACCCTGGAATGTGCAATCCAGGATTGGTCCAGCGTTTTTGCTGGTAGGCAGAAACCAGTGTGCTGCCCGACCAGTCGCCTGATCTGGCCTATGGGTGCAGCAGCGCTTTTCCCTGGATTGACAACACTGTGAATGCGTCCTCGGAAACCCCCCCCCCCGGGGGGGGGCTTGTCTGCAGCAGCGAGCATTGAACTTGAATACTTTTTCCGAGATTATTTGCCTCACCGCAGAGAGTTCTTTATCCGGTGGGATGGACACTTCGTCGGTTGGAGAAGAACTCGCGAAAGAAGTGTCGCAGCTGCCATGGGAGCTGTTCGGTTCGGACAGGCGACACAGGCGAGCAACTGAGCATATGACCATCGAGATACGCCAAAAAACAACCTTCCTCTTATGATCGCCCACTCCCAGCACAGTTCTCCTTCCCAGGCGCCGGGAGGAGTACGGCTCGAAGCTGGTGGTCAGTGCCACATCTGGTGCGCCGGCTCTGCGTTCCTCTCTAGCGTGCCGAGAAAGAGGTTAAGGATAGAGTTTGTACCCATTCTCTCCCATTCTTTCCAGGCAGAAGAATTTCTTGTGGGGCAACAGGGACGCCAGCGATCTCTTCTGGGTTATCGCGTCACTATGACAACTACGAATACGCGGACGCCGTGCGACTGATTCGCCTCGTCAACCGCGATTGCAGCGAGTTGCTCCGGCTCTACGCGTATGCCGCCCTCGCCTCGGTCGTGGCGCCGCCGGCGCTTTTCTTTGGACCGCTCAGTCCTCAGAAGGAGGTGCTCGAGGTGGGCTGGAACGTCATCTACCTCTACCTCACCGTCGTCCACGTTGCCTCCCTCAGCTGGATGCTGTGGAGGGCCAAGGCAATCAACGACCGGGGCCAGCAGGCAGTCCTCGATCCTGAGCTGGGGGGCCAAACCGACCAACCTCTCATCAACGAAGAATGCGCCGATCACCCGCCCGCTCTGAGGATAGGCAGCACACCCATTTCGACCTTTCAGGTGGTCCTCGGTGGAGTCCTCACGTCGGCGGGCTCTGTGTAGATCTTGCTCTGCAGCGGGTTTGCGCTTGCCACCGACTTGGTCTTGTTCTCCGAAACGGACACGCCCTATGCAAGACAGCGCAAGGCTGAGAGGGAGAGGCTGGGCGAGTGTGAGGAAACCCAGACGCCAGTGGCAGCAGGGAAGCAGAGGATGGGGAAGAAAGACCCCCAAACGATGAAGCGCGGCCCTCAGGACAACAAGAGCCATGCAGGGATCCGTAGAAGGAACAGCGGGAGCACAGCGACGCTGCTAATGGGAAGGCTGAGTCAGAGCCCGAGGGTCTGGAAGCAACCACAGTTCGGAATGGGACCTGAGCAGCTGGGTTAGAGCGAAACAGTGACAATAAAGAGGTGAACGCCAAATGAAGACGCACCCAAGAGGCCACATGAAGAGACATGGAGGGTCTGACCCTCTTGTAGTGCCATTAACAAAGCCCACATGACTCTCCCATGAGCGTCACCATGAACCACTTATCTACCTCCAGTGAGAGCATGCCACAAATAAAAGACGGCGCTGCACGGGCCACCTGCGCAAGCAGGGGACGCCGTTATTTTGCTGTCTTGAGTGAGCAAATTAACCATCACTTTCCCTTGCTTCTTCTATTTCCCCTTGCGCCCTGTTTCGGCCCGGCAAGCCCTTCCCCTTGCTCTTTCTGTCTTCCCTTGCTCTTGGATTGTTTGTCCAGCAGCGGGATGTAGTTTTCCTTGGAGGTTGAGCTTTGCTTGCTAGTGTCCCAATTAAGAAGCAATTTATGCTATATACGATATTGATACGGTTTCTCTTCTCGCCGTCCCGCCTGCCGCTGCTGGCTCGCCAATGCAGTAGAAATTGGCCAGGAACTGGGGGTACCACAGGCCGACGAGGGCGGCCGGTACTCGGAGCCTTTTCCATCTTGGCGGGCCTCGCCACCACCTCGATGACCATGTACAGAAGGAAGGAGATGTTGTGCACGGCGATGCCGAGCATGACCCTCCGCACGTTGTTGGATAGGGAGAGGAGAGGAAGAAGCTTTTTTGGGGGAGGGGCATTGTCAATTTCTTTGGCTAGGCTGGCTGCTGTTCTGGCGTGGGGGTCAGCTCATCACAGCGGCTGAGCCCCTCGGCGACCTTTACACCGACCTACCACATTGCGTGCCAATCATGGAACCGGCTGGTGCCTGCGCTTGTTGGCTCACCACCTGCACCGCCTGCCTACATTAGGCAGGCCATGGGCTCGTCCTGTGCTTCATTGGCCCCCAAACTTTGCTGCAGCAGCGACTGGATCCATTTTCTCGTCGCATACACCTGGCCGTGCCGGACCGTGCACGGGAAGGTTCATTTCCAGTGACTCGCTCCACGTTGCACGGGAGTTGTTTAGTAGAGGCACTTTTGCGATAGGTTTTGTCGTTCATAGTTGCACTGATGGTGTAAGCCGGATCATAAATACAGTTTTCGGTGAATGAAGAAACAACCTGGCATGGTTAGAGCTGGTCATCGCTGGTGCTGGGGTCGTCCAGGCTGACTGCTCCTCTGCTGTTGGCGAGCGCGGCTCTGCGTTGGAGCACAAGCCACGCCAACACCAGGGCGATGAACACCACAATAAGCCCGAGAGCAAGCGGAATCGCGATGGCTGCTCCAAGGATGAGGCCCAGGTTGGCACTGCTTCCTCCTCCTCTGCCGTCGTCGTCTCTCTCGATGCCCACTAGCAGTCCGAAATCTTCGAAGCCCCGCCAATTCCCAGTCAGTGATGTGTGCTCGACACCCGACCACCACACCAAAGGGCACGCACCGGGGTCGAATAAGAGAGAGCCATCAAAGTGAGCAAAGGTAAAGGACAGTGATGAGCTGCTGACCACCGCCAATGGCTCCATCCCGATACGAGCCAGACGTTCTCCACCTCCTCCAGAAGCCTCTCCAAAGTTTAGCAGGCGGACGACGGTGCTGGGGTGTTGGGCCTTGGCGCTCGAGAAGAGGAATGTGGTCATGCCAGCCTGAGGGGTGTCGTCCCACTGGGTGAAATTCTCGTACAGGGGATCAATCCTGAGGGTCAGCCGCAACTTGCCTGACCTAGAGATGCCAACCGACGTCAACCAGAACGTGCCGAGGGTGATGAGGGAGAGCGCACACACGGCAAGAGCATACCCAGAGTTCCAGTTCCAGGACGTCACGTTGAGCGAAAACTTGAGCAGCGCTGGCGTCACCGGGAAGGAATAGTTGCTCTCTACGATGTGTGTACTTGGCTTAGATAGTGCTTGCTCGAGCAAATGCGGACGCGATTGCCTGGCGAGCAGATGTGCACGTACCGGTGATGATGAGTTGGTCCGAAACAAAGGTGTTGAAAAGGTAGCGGAGAGTTGCGTTATTGGCTCCACCAGTAGCCGTGGCGAGATGGCTGGTGAAAATGTACGCGCAGCTCCCGGCACCCGTTGTCGATCCGTTCACCTGCTCCACCGCCCACCCCACTGTTCAAGAGATTGGTTGGTTGGCGTGGAGCTATATCTGCGCTTTGAGCACTTGGGAGGCGCCTACCAGTCTGGAGGTCGATTGCCTGTAGCACAGTGTTATCGACCGAGGAGATCTCTTCCAGACTCACTAGTTTCAGGTCGACCTTCTGCGTCGCTTCTCCTCCTGACCAAATGCCGCTGCTGGTCAGTTCTGAGGTCATTCAGCCGAGTAACGGGAAGAGGAGGGGGCGGAGCTCACCTGATTGACCGCTGATTGCGAGGGCCGGTACGGTGGAGTTAAACTGGGGCACCACAGGAGCTGAAGGAATTGGAACCACCGACGGAGTGACCGAAACAGACGGCGAGGACGACGGCAACGGCGGAGGAGTCGGTGTAGGCGTTTCGGACGCCGAGGGAGATGGCGAATGGTGCAGAACGTCCACCACCGCAGAGAGGCCTGCGCCAGACAAACCGCCAGCAACGAGGGTCAGACCATCGAGAGAGGTTGTTGCCAGGTACACGCGGGCCTGGGAGAGCGACGATGTTGTCCAGCTGTTGGATGACGCATTGTAGATGTCCACCACGGAGGAGTATGCCCCGCTGAAGCCTCCGACAAACAAGGCCAGGTTACCGACTGAGGTGGCTTGCACTCCGTAGCGGGCCTGGGAGAGCTCTGACGTCGTCCAGCTATCCGACGACGCATTGTAGATGTCCACCACGGAGGAGTAGAGCCCAGTACCACCACTGTAACCTCCAGCAAAGAGGGCTAGGTCGCCGATGGACGTTGCCGCCAAGCGCATGCGGCCCTGGGAGAGCGAGGCTGTGGTCCAGCTATTGGCCGACGCGTTGTAGATGTCCACCACGGAGGAGTAGACCCCTCCATAGTCGCCCCCAGCAAAGAGAGCAAGGCTCCCGACGGAGGTGGCTGCCAAGTATCGACGGCCCTGGGAAAGCGAGGCAGTGGTCCAGCTGTTGGTCGAGGCGTTGTAGATGTCCACCACATAGAGCGCTGCGCTGCCATGCTGGCCCCCGCCAAAGAAAGCCAGGCTACCCAACGAGGTTGCTGCCAATGCGTAGCGGGCCTGGGAGAGCAAGGCTGTGGTCCAGCTACTTGAGGATGCGTTGTAGATGTCCACCACCGCCGACGACACGAAGGAACTGTTGAAGGTGCCACCGGCAAAGATGGCCAGATTACCGACCGAGGTGGCTGCCAACTCGGCGCGGGTCTGGGAGAGCGAGGTCGTGGTCCACGTGGTGGTCGATGCGTTGTAGATGTCCACCGCCGAGATGCCAATTCCGCTCTGATTGTAGCCTCCAGCGAAGAGGGCCAGGCCGAGTACTGATGTGGCCGCCAATTCGTCGCGTGCCAGCGAGAGCGAGGTGGTGGTCCACTGGGCTACATTGGGCGAAATGAGGAAAAGGATGAAAAGCAGGACACGGAGGAGAACGAAGAATTTGAACCTCGTGTGGTGCATCGTTGTCGGGGGTTAGCAAAAGAAAAAGCAGCCCGGCGTCCAACGGACGGGGCTGACTGGCCGGGAGCCCTTGCGTTCTTTCATTGGTTGTCC
The DNA here is from genome assembly GCA_000826425.1 of Acanthamoeba lugdunensis. Taxonomy (NCBI): domain Eukaryota; phylum Discosea; order Longamoebia; family Acanthamoebidae; genus Acanthamoeba; species Acanthamoeba lugdunensis. Next base: position 13,661 of record CDFB01044888.1, on the reverse strand, counting down.
TGGTGTTCTGCACCTTTCCAGACTTGCTAGGGGCCGCTGGTCATCATAGCCCCTGGACGAGGCCCACGAGAAATGTGGATTGCTCTTCCCCTGTGACCAATCCACACCTGCGCAATATTCTCCTCTGGGCCGTTCAACCGTGAAACAACATCTTTCTTTTTGGTCTGGCCTCCAGGTGCGCACCCACCTATGCAACATGAAGTAGGACCTGTTGGTCGTCGTGTTTCGGCTCTGCGCTGCCCTCGTTGGCCCCGGCTTCGGCTAAGCGCAAGGTGTCCAAAGAGTTTTTCGGCCAGCGATTAGAATGGAACTGCCCACAGCACCGGAACCTCAGGGGAACTGGTATGCATCGCATCCGAGGACCCCCCTTCCCACCCTTAACAGCCTGGGCTTTTTGTCCCACTGACAGAAGTGTGATGAAACTTCAGGATTTAGGGCAAGTTCGCTAATGGGAGACAAAGGTATCCAACGATTTGAATTGGGCCAGGGCCACCGCCTCAACGAGTTGCACCTCGGCGTGGTGACTTTTCCCAAAGTAGATGAAAATGTGTGCGACCTTGTGGTTTCAGTGGGAGGCTGGTGCCAGGCGCCCACCAAGGCAATTGCTCCCGTTCGCGGCGCTCAAGGGTCCCACGGAGGCCCTCTCTTCGAGTGGGTGTGTCACTAGCCACAGGGTCGACCCAGTTGATCAGCCAGGAGCAAGCCTCAAGGTAGACCCCAGAGAAAGAATGCTACTCGATTTTGAGAGAGCCTCCCTCTTGGTTGTGTCCTCTTCTCACTGAGCCCCAATTGGGCCACTGCCCTCACATTGAGAATCCACGCTGGTTTGCCCTCTTCAACCAGTCCATCTGATGTACTTGAGAGCCATCTCGTTCATGCATTGGATGCCCACCACTCCCGCCTGTTCAGTGTCGAGGCTGCAACAACAGAAACACTACCTCGGAACACACAAGCCCCATGTCATTTGCTGTGTGGGCAGATTGACCCTGGTGCGTGTTTATACCAAAGAGCCAGCCACGAATCATGAAAACAGCCCCACCTTCAATCGCCTCCACCACATGCTGTTATGTGTCCCCCACCTTCCCCTTTTTTCAACCTATCGCCACACTACAGATTGCCCGTGCTCAGGATCGCCGTGTGGATGGACCTGTGCAATGGGTTTGTAAGCGAGGCAACTCAAGGCACGATTCGCTGGCGATCTAGATGCATCGGCTGGTTCGTGCCTGCTAAAGGTGATGGGGAACGGCTGCTGCACCACCACCGGGAACGCCGTCGGCTTGGGCGTGGCCTTTATCCCAGCCGCTCTGTGTATGCAAACCAAGGATACGTGTGAGCAGTTCGACTCGGGCCAACAAACCAAAAGGCCAGGTGAAAACAAAGAAAAGGGGGGGAACGAAACCAGCCAACGCGACGAGGCCAGAGGCCTTCTTCCCTTGGCTATCCGTCCCCACTGCCGCCAGAAACAAGGCGAGGAGGGCGCAAGGGAAGAGCAAGGGGAAGGCCTTGCTCTGACGCCTGGTCTCGTCTCATTGGTTGATGTTTCCAGCAGCGGTTTTTATTTTTCTCTTTGCCTGGGCAGGGATGGTGAAGGGAGCGCAAGGGGGGTTGAGTAGTACTCTCTCCGAGCTGCAAATAGTGTGATATATATGAAGAGGCCGCATGTACGTTGATCGTTGATCGTTGTTGTTGAATGAACAAACGAAACCCCACTCAGCCTCAAACCTTCATCGATGGACATGGAAGCATCACCTTCAGCTTGTCGCGCATCACGATAAGGACAACCCAAACAAGAGCTTGTCGACACTAATAAGGCCAGACAATATTATTTGCCCCTTTTTCCCTTTCCCACCCGCAAACTAGAAAAGAAAATGGAAAAAGAAAGCAAATGAGACAAGAGAGAAGTAAGGGGAAGAAGGCCTTGGCTTTGGGCCGCTGGTCTCGCATTGGTTGATTATTCCAGCGGGTTGAGCAAGGGGAAGGAAGGCCTTGGCTTGGGCTTTGGCCTTGCTTTTCGGACTCGGTCTCGTCCCATTGGTTGGCCCAAAACCCAGCGGGGGCTGAGCACACACCTTCAAGTGTGGCGGCCCCTCCAGCAAAGCGCCACCACGACAGCAGCGACGTATCCGGAGATCAGGCGACTTCGACAGTGTCACCTTGGGCACCTTGGCGGGGGGTAGTAGTGGATCGGCGATAAGAATGACCCGATGATCATCTGAGCCTCAAAGTCGTGGTCGGCGATGTTGAGCACGCGCCAGTAGGATGCCACCGTCTTTACCTTGTAGTGCTTCCATCCCTACGTGTCGTCGATGGCGAACTCGAAGTGCTGGTATTTTGGAGTCAGAGTGGGCGCACATCATGGGCGGCAGTGGATAGGTGTTGGGTTCCGAGTGTACGCTCTCGCCGTGCCTTCGTCCATTTAGCGGAGGCCTCGGAGAGTGGTGTTGGCGCTGATCAAGAGGCCGTACCGACACGAGAGGCCACACTCGGAACTATACACCGGTTCACTGTATCCGACACGCAGCCCTTCTCGTCCTCGATTTCCTTCGCCAAGCAACAGAGCCAATGTCTCTGTTGGCTCGTGGGGCAGAGGAGGGCCTGGGCAGAATAACGGTGGCGGAAGCACTGATGACGGGAGGAGGAGGAACAGCAACAGCGTCTGCAGTTCTCTCTTGGGGACCGTTAAAAGTGAACTTGCGTGAGAGCAACATCTTGATCTTCTCATGCAGTTCTCGTGAGAATGATCGAGGAAGAAGCAGGACGAGAACTCGCAAGTTATCGGTGCATCCTCGGGGGCCCTCCTGCAGAACCTGACGGAGTCGTCCAAGCTCTCCATGCTCAGGAACGCCACCCGGACTCTTTCCAACTTCTGCCGTGGCAAGCCTCGCCCCCGTTCGAGCTCGTCAGCCCGGCCCTCCCAGCCCTCGCCAATCTCCTCAACTCCACTGACGAGGAGGTGCTCGTCGATGCCTGCTGGACCCTCTCGTATCTGGCCGATGGCAGCAACGACAGGATGGCGTGTGCCGATGTCTGGTGGACCTCATGTACGCCGTCATAATCTGCGCGAATTCTGTTGTTGCGCCGACGTTGCTCTAACGCGCATTTCTCTCTCTCTCTCTCTTTGCAGGCACACCTCGTACAGCGTCCAGACCCGCCCTCAGGACTGTCGGCAACATCGTTACCGGCGACGAGCTTCAGGTTCAGATCGTCATCAACGTGTCCGCCCTCCCGTGCCTCCTGTCGCTCCTCAACAGCCCCAAGAAGGGAATCATGAAGGAGGCTTGCTGGACCATCTCCAACATTACCGCCGGCAACAAGGCACGTCTGGTCAGGGGCTACGTTGGGGGCGAGGTTCTGGTCGTCTTCCTCGGCACCGAAGTAGTACTCCAGGATCTTGACCGCCTTTTCGTGGATGTCGATGTTCTGATGAACCTGCAGCTGAGCAGGTCGCAGAGGGGCTTGATGCAGCCCTGAGCAACGAGGTGGCGGACCTGCTCGGGAGAACCGCCCAAGGGAGAGGGATTCAACTTACTGATCCTGGAAGCAGGTGTACCTCAACCCATCCACGTCACTGCTCCACAGCAGCCACAACCTCGCCTGCCCCTACCGCCTCAACAGATCCGCATTCCTGCTCCAACAGCTCCGCAGCAACCTCCCGTCCCTGACCAATCCATACCCATCCCCGATTGGCCAGCGCCAGAACAGCAAGGCCAGCCATCGCCTCCACGCCTCGCAGAGCGACTTCCCCGTCAAACACCTGGATCACCCAAGCGCTACTCGTGGTGCCCAGCAAGCGCCGAGTGCCGTTACTGCACCGACTACCGTAACGGCAACCGCATGAGGAAGGGCTGCGCCGCGCGTCCCTGAGAAGTCGGCCGCTCTCGCACACACTCCCCTCCAGGGCTTTACCTTCCCACACGCACAACCCTTGTACTTCCTTCAAACTGGACCCTTTACTGGGTCTGCTGGCAACCACCGCGGGCATAGGAGGCTACGCATTGGGACACCGCTCACCAGTTTCCTCTCCAGAGGCCTAGGGCAGCGTTTCAGGGCTGGTTTGAAGTGCTTTGATGAGTGAGAGACTGGCGATTAATCATCTGCGTTCTGCTGGGTGCCGGCTCCGTAGCCGTAGATGGAGCCCGGGAAGACGGCGCCATTGACAAAGAGAGCCAACTGATTCTGTTCGGAGCCCGAGACCGAAAAGGCCACCTCGTAGATTCCGGCATTGACCGTGATCCCGGCGGTGCCTGGCGCTTGTCGGAGATACCCCATTGCCCTGGGGGTGGCGCGCCAGGGGATAGCCCAGGGCCTGTAGCACGCCCACCGGCAGCCGCAGCTCGCCGCTAAAGTGCCCACTACTGTCTGCCGGCATCGCCAGCAGCCACTCTTTTTGTATTGTACCAAAAGTGAAGATGCATCAGTGCAGATGTGTTGTTGTTTGCGGTTAAGTTGAAATGGTACTGGGCACGGAGTGGAGTGGCGCTGACTGGAGGGTGCGGCTGGGGTCGCACAGCAGGAGCCGCACCATGATGCGGAGGCCGCGGTTGGTGCGAGGCATCAGGCTGGGGAAGAGGGATGTAGGCGGGCCTGGAGTCTCATTGTCGTTGTCGTTGTCATTGTTGTCACCTTTGCTGCCCTTCTCTTGGTCACTGCCTTCTTCACCCTGTTCTTGTTCTTCAGCCGCCTCCCTTGATCGAGTGAACAGCCTTTTCCACTTCTTTGCTGATGCGTATTGGTCGCAGAATGTACTTGCAGTAGTCTCCATTGTTGAGGTTGGGGTAGCTGCCTTCTTTCACAAGCTCATCTTGGACGTAGGCGCGGTCTCAGGTGTTGCTGGCCAAACCCAATATCACGCCAAAGGCGTGCGCTCCAGTCTTGCTGAGCTTCTGGATGTCCCTGATGATGTGGACAAACGGCTGGTAGTTGGGGTTAGGCTGGTTGCTGATGAATTGCCCGACGTAGAGCGTCTGGATCTCGTCGAGGAACATGGCCAGGCCCTGGCCCTCCTGCCCTATTTTCGCCAGCACCTCTTGGAAGGTGGCTCCCGACACGATATTCATGTGCAGGCGCAGCAGGTCGACCAATGGGAGCTTCTCGTCTTCGTAGTTGTGATAGATGCAGGTGACCTGGGGTTCGAGTTCGCCGAGTATGCGACAGAGGCCCTTCATGATGGTGGTCTTACCGACGCCCTTGATGCCTGTGATGAGCAGACTTGCACCATTGCGGTGGTGCTTCTTGCTGGTGCATATCTCAAGAACGTTGGTAACCACTCTTCCGATGATGGCCTCCACAATGGCGGAATCTAACGGGGGAAATAGCCACCACCAGGGCCGGTTGCGACGAGGTCCACCCAGCACTCACGTATGAGTGGCAACAACTGTTCAGATGTTTTAACCTTTGCCCAACAAGCAAACTGTTCCTTTGAGGGTTGCCACCTGGCTTCAGAGCGGGGTGGGGTGAGAACTCATTAGACAAACTTGGGTCTGGGGGATTAGGAAAATGGGGAGGGGGGGCAGGAAGTGAAACTCACCCAGTGAGACAACATCAATGACAGTCAACGTTGACAGAGTTCCATTGGTTGCACCATCATCATTTGGGCCGCTGCCACCACTGTTTGTTTTTGCCCCCCAAGAAAAAGATACACTAATCTATTATTGATCCACGCTATTTGTTTTGGGTGGGGTATAACAAACCGATTAGACAAGGGTAAAATATGGGGCGTATTAGAATTTATGTGCCAGGGAAGACTTCAGTGACAACTGCTTGGGCAGGAGGGGGAGGCCGTTCATTTTATTTATTATTTATTTATTTTTTTGGCGCCAAGAACCAGAAGGCCGTTGGTCGGTTGGTTTTAGTATTTGTTCATAGGTGGAGCGGATAGAGCAAGAGCAAGGGGGAAGAAGGCCTTGCCTTTGGCTGCTGATAGGGAGCAAATTAACCATCATCTCTCGGCACAACAGCCTCAGACTTCCCGTCGAACATCTCGGCCCAGTCCATTACTCGCGCCTACGCGCTCTCTTGGTGGAGAGCATCGCCAGGCAGAAGGAAAAAGATGAAGTCCTCTGCGAACTGACGTCTTACCCTCGAGGAGAGCGCTCGAGAACAGAGTTTCGGCTCAGTCCTGTGTGCCCTCTTCCTCGTCCTCCCCTTCTGGTGCCACGTCGGTATTGTTGATGGCTCAGGCCCCCTGGCATTCCGGACATAGAAAGAACACTCCTTCTTGGCTGATGCCAGCAGCCAGGGCCAAGGCCTTCCCCTTGCTCTCTGCCCCGCCCACCTGCTGTCGGCGAAGGGAGACGACAAAAGGGGGAAAAAGCAACAACCAATGAGACGAAGCCAGCAGCCAGAGCCATCCCGACGTTGCTGAACCTGGAGCGGGAGGCCGTGTGTATCACCAAAAGTCGACGTCGGGTTACGCATTGGGAAGACCGGAGGTGACGACGCCTAGCACTCCCGAGAGAGAGAGAGAGATCTTCCACACAAACAAATTTTGAGAATCTCGCCTGCCAACCGACACTCGGGGGAGGAGAGTGAGCAAATTAACCAGCATCAGCCTTCCCGCGCTCTCGATTCCAGGTGAGGTGTTGTCCGCAATGCATTTTGCCTGTCTGCCTGACATGGTTAATAATAGATAGCCCTCGCGGCACGGGGAGGCAAGATCATCGAAGGTGGTGGTCGATTCCCGAGGTTCCAGGCTCAAGACGGATGATCGCCGCGGATGACTACGTCCCCTGCTTGTGCAGTGGCCTGTCAGGCTCCGGCATCCTTCACTGTGCCTCAGACCCGCAGCGCCCCTCTGCCGCTCTCATCCCAACGTGAAAAGGGGAAAAAGAAACGGAAAAACAACTTTAAATCTCGTTGGGCTCTGTCAACGTTGACGGAGCACACGTGGCGAGACCATGCTCTGTGGCTGATGGCGCCGTCTTTTATTTCGTGGCATCCTCTCACTGGAGGTAGACAGTGCGGCTCGCGGTGACACTCTTGCAAGAGTCATGCGGGCTTTGTAAAGGGCACCGCAACCGTCACAGGGGCTTTGGTTGGAATGTGCAACTTGAGTGTGTCTCGCCATTGTCTACTGTTGCATGTACTTTGAAGCAGGAAAGGTATGAAGAAGGGTGTATGCATGTTTTGTTTGTTGAGAGAGTGGTGAACAAGACACCACACACCTGCAAAGAATGCTCAGACGATGGCCAAGTGTATGGGCCAGCAGAGGCTGCTGCTACCTGCCTGGGTGAGATCCCCTGAGGGGCAACTGCTGTGCATGGTGTTACTGCACCTGGGGCCACGTACCTCCTTCTGGCCTCTCCAGCGTCAGCAATCTCACTGCTAATACAAGGGCACTGCGCCATGGGCAGAGATTGACCAGGCATGCGCACAAGACCATGAGGCACACATCAAAGACAATCACCGGTGGCACTGTACCTTTGTCTGGACGTCAAGAATACGTACGGACCTCGCCATGTAGGTGTCGGTCTTCATGCGTACCGTAGCACATTGCCGGGCGGCATCTTCGGTGTACTCTGCACCAAATGTTTTTGCCCATGCCTTTTGTTGGCGAAAAAGTGTCCCCCGATGGATGGATTCTCCTTACTAGTATAGTGCTCGCAGCAACACGATGACCGCCAAAGCAATAGCCCCGCTGATCTTCCCACCAGCGAGCCATTTGGTGAGCCATTGCTCCCACCACCGCCTCAACAGCGACCCCCCAAAAAACCTTCACTACCGCAGCCAATGGACTGGCCTGGCCCGCTCTGGCGTAGAGAGCACCACTGCCTGCGCGACATCAAGGAGGACCTGGTAGAACAACAGGGGGAATGGAGCAAGTGCGAACCCGAGTGCGAGTGCGAGTACGAATCGGTCGCACTCGCACTCGCATTCGGGTTTGTGTCCGAATAACTGGTTTTAGCCGACTATTTTTGTTTTCGTATTGACATTTAGCTGCGCTGCCCCCTCCGCTGTGGACCGACAAAGACGTGGCGAAAACAATGGGGACGAAACCAACCAATACTACGAGGCCAGCGCCCAGAGCCTAGGACATCTATCCCCTTGCGCTCCACGAGGAAGGGACCCCAAACACGGAGAGAGGCTCTTGGCGGCATGATCACCGCCCACAAGAGCGGCCTCACCTTGAGCACCGCGGAGGACAGTACGCAAGGATCAGTCGGGAAAGGGAATGCCAAGCAACGCTAAGAGGGAGGGTCCGCCAGCACTCGCGGTACAGAGGGTCAAAAGCATATCCGTTTGAAAACCGCAAAAAGGGCGCACCACCGCCACGCTCCCCACAAGGTGATGCACCGTCGTCACCATAGCACTTTCTTCCTGTTGCGTGACCAACATGCGACTAAGCAGCGTCTCGAAATTCCGCTCCTCTCCTGCATGATACTTGAGGGCCTCCTGCTCGCCCTGATGAGGATGCCGCCGAGGAGAGCAGCACCCCCGATCTTCTTGCGAGGGGGAGCCAGAAGAAGAGGAGGGTCGCCGTGGTGGTTTTGCGCCAGAAGACTTGAAACTGACCACAACAAATCCCACCTCCTCCTCAACCACGAGACGAGCCGAGACCGCAGCGAGGCTTCTTCACCAATTCCTTTCTGGCCTCTGCCAACTGCGCAGCCGGTTCCAGAGGCTGAGAGGGAGCCGTCAAGCGGCCCGACTGGTGGCAGCCGCGGCAAAAACAACAACTAGTGAACCCCAATACAGACACGGAGAAATGGCAGCCTGCCTGTTCCCGCCTGGCAGGGTGAGGGCTCAAGAAGGCCGACCTTACCTGGCTGGTGCAAGGGAGAGTGGGGAATGGTTAGGCTAGCAAGGTCGCAACAGTGCTGTATCACGAGCTGTGTGGTCATTGGCAGCCTGAGGCATCTTGCCCGGTTTGAAAACCTTGCCTGACTGGGACGGGCCTCACGAGGCTCACAAGCGTCATGCATGCCTCATCACCAAGTTGGGGGCCAACCTATCGACCACCATGCGCAAGTGGAAAAAATTCATGAGGGGGAGAGAGAGGATGAGGCCAACTCAGAGAACACAAGAGCGTGGCACGCCAGGGGAAAATAATGACATTAGGTGAGGAAAATCACACAGGTGGTGCAGCCTCTGCAGTGATGCCGCAGCACCAGGCCAAGTGGACTTCCTCAACGCCTGTCGCCGCCACACTCTTGTCCAACTGTTGCAAGAACTCACCATCCACCCTGACCCCCCAGCCTACCGCCACAATTGGCTTGAGGCAAGGGCATGGCCATAAAGCAAAGGGAAGGAGGAGGCAAAGAATCGTGTGCCCAAAGCATTAATGCTCTTGAGGTTGTGCCAAACCAACGCTAGTGTGGAGCCACCAGTGTTTCCCAGGAGAGGTGCCCAAACTCATTGCCAGCACAAGGAGAAGGGGGCTGGAAAAAGGCCATCAGGTTGTGGGGAGGCTCCTTCTCACCCCAGCACAGGTCCTCATGCTTCGCGCCTGGTTGTGGCGTCGTCGGGCCGCCTCCGTCCCTCTGCTCTGGTGCGTGTTGTTGAAATCACATCTTTTCTTTTTGCTTCTGCAAGGAAAAGGCCAGCGGAAAAGAGCAAAAAAGGCCTCCAACCAATGCGACGAGACCGAACGAAAAGCAAGGCCTCTCCAGTCCCATCCACACAACAAGAAAAGAAAAAGTGAACCCCTTCACCTTGCCCTTGCGTGCCAGAAAGGAGGGGACCCAACAAAGACTTGGCGAAAACAAAGGAACAAGCAGGAACAGGCAGCCCCAGCCACAGTCCGGGGGGGGGGGCGACATCTACGATACGCAACACCGTTTCGTAGATGAAGGCGAGACAAAAGTCATAATTGGTCAACGTTGCGCAACACCTCACCTAACACCCACCGAAGACTGCGACGTCAGCAGCCAAGGCGATAGTCGCTGCCAGGAAGAAGCGAATGCGTTGATGCTTCGCCGCCTCGCTCGACAGGGCCCAATGCAATCGCACCGTCACCATGTCTTCCTCTACCGTGGGCTCCCCGCAATCGAATTTGGCTTCGTCTCTAGTGTTGGCACAAGGAAGTGAGGAGGCTCTCTGCTTCTCACCTCCCTTGTGTTCTGGCAAACAGCGCAAATGATTGAGGGGGAAGGCCCAAATGATTTACGCGCCAAGATTTACTGCGTACTTTGGGTTTGGAAAAAAGTGTGGAGGGGGAGTGGCGGTGAAATGTGGAGCGAATGGAGCGCCAGCAACGCGGCCTTATCCGCACGGCGATGGACAACGTCGTGGACTTTCTCGATGATGTCGTCAAGGTGAAGTTCGAGGGCACTCAAGTCCATGAGGGGAATTTCGTCGTCGTCGTCGTCGTGGTACTCCTCCTGGTCATCCAAGGACACTGTCGCCGGCGCAGTTGTTGTGTTTACCGCGGCTGCAGCGTTGGGAGGCAGGGCCGCTTGACGTTCTCTCAGCCTCCGGAACCGGCTGCGCAGTTGTCAGAGGCCGGAAAGGTATTGCACCAGGAGCCGCGCTTCGGCCTCGGCTCAGCGTGGCTGCGGTGGTCGGTTCCAAGTCTCCTTCTGGCGCTAAACCGCCATGGCGACTCTCCTCGCTCCCTTTTTCTGCGCCCACCGGCCTCCACCTCGCCAGAAGATTGGGGGTGCGGCTCTCCTTGGCGGCGGCGTACTCGTTCTCCAGGAAGATTAGGGCTTCCAGTAGCATCCGCCGTAGAGGAGATCCTCTAGTCTCTGCTTGGTCTCATGTTGGTCACGCACCAGGAGGAACGTGCTGCGGTGCCGATGGGGCATCATCATCTCGTGAAGGAAGGCCTGCGGTTCCAAGTCGTAATCGAATCACTTGTTTGCCTGTTGGTTGCTCTCGATTTGCCATGTTTTTTCTCGCTCCACTGTGGTCAAGTTGCTCCGAGATGGGGTCCGACATACCCTTTCACGGTGAAAGGGTGCCGCTGGACAAGAAAGCCAGGCGCAGGAGCAGGTGCGGCGGGGGAATGCACCTGGCGGCCCAAGACGGTCATGTCTCGCCCGCGAGCCTCGTGAGCCTCGTCCGCGCGTGGTGCTCCTTGTGATTGCGGCGCGTGCGGTGGACCACCAAGGGGGCACTGCACAATGCCACAATCGCGTTCGCCCTGTTATTGGTTCTCAGTCCGTCGTATTTCCTCCTCCTCTCGCGACCAGGCCGCAGGGGTTCTCAATTCTTGACTCCCACAACCTCCTCCGGAGGATTCACGAAAGGGAGAACTTGGCGTTGTCGTTGGCGTCGGTTCCGGAGAAGATGAGCGCGAGAAGAGGGATAGCGCCATGCCAACGAGGCCAACCCAGGTAACCTGTGGAGACAGTTCGAGAAGAGAGAGAGAGAGAGAAACAATCACGTTGAACAAATCTAACACAAAAGACAAATCTAACATATCGTTGTCAAAGGCAACAGCGTGGTGACAAAAACCAGCACGCAGGCGAGCAGGCGCCCGAGGGAGGAACTCATTGGGACTTCCTCTTCAAAGTACGACGGTGTAGAGAAGCGCCCTGAAGCACCGCCTCTGCTCCGGTCTTTGCCAGGTGCGCTGCTGCTTGTGGGGATAGCCTTGCGCGCGAGGGGATTGAGGGGGAGGTCGCCTGGATATAGCACATCTCCAATACGGGGGTCCTTTTTTAATCCACCTTGCTTCATCACAAACTGAGCCGCTGCAGCCCACGGTCATAGTTGCCCCGCCAACGCCGTTCATTCCCGTGTCCTTCCCGCAGCAAAAGGCGCCCTCCCCCGCGCTCCTCGTGCGCCACGAGCCCAGAACTCTGCCGCCGGTTCACCACATGCGCTCCCGAACATGCAGACAGCCTGGCGATTTATGTGAGCATTTCGTTCACTCATCGTGTTCCAGAGAGGAAGAGAGGTAAAATGATCTGATTGCGGGCAATGTCCTCACGCAGGGCGTCCGAGTTAACTCTCTTTGCAACCAACCCAACATTCCTACATATACATTGTTGTGGCTTTTTTCTCTTCTTCTGTCTTGTGCCACTCACAGTTCAGCGACCGCCAGCGACCACCACACCAGCGACCACCACACCGGCGACCACCAGCGACCACCGTTGGGTACGTACCTTGTGCACACTTGATCCCTACCACCCCCTCCCTCAAGCACACACCCAGGTGCACACATGGTGGTGGCCATGGCAGAAGAGACACTGACCCCTCATCTGTGCCTTCCCCACCACAAACAGGCAGTACTTTGATCCAGAGGCCTACAAGATGGTGCTGTTGGACCAGCATGGTTTGGGCCAAAGCAGCCAGCCCCCTTCACCCATCTCAAGGTCCACCCACACCCCTCCTCACTTCTCAAAGGCCATTGGCCTGACACACCCCTCCCCCCCTTGGGTCCCAAGCAGGAGAACATGACATGGGACCTCATGGAGGACATGGAGAAGCTGCAGCAGCATCTGGCCATCAACAAGTGGATGTCTGTGGTGGTTCCTGGGGCTCCACCCAAGCACCAGTGCATGGCATGGCTTGGTGCACTCTCTGTCTGGTGATGGGCTTTGAACAAGTCAAGTTGGCCAACATCAATTTGGCACCTGGCATGGGGTGGTCAACTGGTTCATGGTGCAACAGGTGAGTCAATTGGGAAAGAACTGTGTCATCAGCACACAATTAACAATGCAGAAGTGACACGTTGTCTTAAGGCCTACCTTTGGTCGACAAGCAGACAGCCCGTGTCCATGTCAAATGCTTGGGCGAGGGAGTAGTGGGAATCGAACAGGGTAGTGACGCGCGCCACAAACTCCCAGCAGCTCGTGGTGGCAAAAGCGTTGATGGCGTCCTTGACCGATGCCGCCTCGGTGAGATGAGAAGCGAGCGACGCTGGCTTGGGGTCATCGACGACGACGGCCAGCACGTCGTAGAGGGACTTTTGCTGCTTGTAGTCGATGATGAACTCGTGCACAAGCGTGCTCTCGGCGCCGCCGATCTTGCCCTTCAGGAGCTGGTCGGGGACGGTACCACTCTTCTCTTCTCGGCCTGTCTTGTAGCGGACGCCTTCGTCGGTCTTGTCGAGCATCAGCCAAAAGTACTCGTCGTCGTCGTCGCCGCCGCTGCCTGCTGTGTTGAGCGCCATACGCAGAGCTATCGAGAGGTGATAGGGTGGGAGTAGAGTGCCCAGGTCGACCCCTCCATTCGCCGCTTGCCACACGGGCCTGAAGAAGCGCTCCAGGCCCTTCAGCACCGAGTACTGTTGCCGCTTTGCTTTGGGTAGAGGCGTGGCGAAGACGCACGCTGCCAGGATGGCCGAGTTGTTCAGCGGCCTTGGCGCGCCCGATGGGTCACTCGACAACCGAGCGCTAAAGGTGCCGTCAGCGTTGCTCACGAACGGACAACTGTAGTTGTTATCTCGCGATGGTTGTGGCAGAACCTTCTCTGGCCTTGCCTCCTTCGGCCCCTCTTTCCTCCTCTCCACCTCCTGCCAGCCCCACACCACCACCACCACCACCACACACCGGAAGGAGCATATGTTTTGGTTTTTTGGATCTTTGGTTTTTGGTTTGGGAGGGAGGGTCTGCCCGGTGGGAAGGAGGGAGGGTCTTACGCTCAGGCGCGGTACTATGGCCGCCAGCTCGGGCATTATGTCATGTGGACTATCGACCACCATCGCCACGAGTTCGGTGGCGAGCTTCTCTAGCCCTCGGTCTTCGGCTTGGGCCGCCCCAGCACCAGCAGCA
>CDFB01044693.1:0-11871 GCA_000826425.1 Acanthamoeba lugdunensis | reverse complement strand
GTGTACTCAGCCCAGGGCATGGAGAAGGTGCCGCTGGGTCTCTACGTCATTCGCGGAGACAACATGTACACACTCCTCCACTTTCTGCACGTTACGCGCCATGCTCTCGCTCACGCCTCGCTTTGTCCATCGCCGATGCCAGTGCCGTGATCGGAGAGCTGAATGAACAACTGGACAAGCAGATCGACTTCTCCAGTCTGCGGGCGCAGCCACTGCAGCACGTCCTGCACTGAGAGGGCACTCTCACTCTTCCTCCGCCTCCCTCCTTCGACAGCAACACCCACCAACACCAACTCGCTCATTCCCTCTCTGGCACCCTTCTGTCACCCGCACGCACCGAGTACATAAATCAACACGCACACGCACACACACCACGTCTCCACTTCCTAAGCGAAGGGAGAGTGCACCCACCCCACCTTCACTGCGATGGGGCCAAAAGATAACAAAAAAACAAAAAGATAATAAAAACAAATAAACAAATAAATATTATTTATTTCACAAAGGTGGGGGACCACGCGAAGCACGGTCATGGCCATGGCCGTGTTGGCGATCCTCGTCAAGAGAGCGGTCAGGGGCAACTCCGCCCGCTCGCGCGCCTCTCTGCAGAGCTGGGTCGTCTCTATGTTCTTCTTCCGCCTCGTTCCCGGTTCACTCGTCGCGGAGGTGAGACACGAACTGCTTGAGGTCGCTCAACACCTGGGCGCTCTTGTGGGCGTGGTAGTTGCGGGTGTACTCGAAGATGAAGGTGCCCAGCCTGTGGTCAAGCTTGAGCGACTCCAGGTAGTCGTAGATCTTCTCCTGCAGGCCGTCCGAGAGCTGCTCGAAGTGGACTGAGTTCTTGCCGTCGGCGCTGTACAGCGTGTCTGTGGGGTACGCGTGTGCGGTGGTGCGTGTGCGTGTGCGGTGATGAGTCCAATCGGCCGATGGCGAGTGAATAAACGGTGTGACCGGGAGGGTTAATGTACCGATGAAGAACCGGCTCTCGAATGCCGAACACGCGAGAGACATGCTGCTGACCTCCTTGTCCTGGGATAGAAGAGGAAGCGAGATCAGAAAGATGCTTGGCATGGCGCCATGGTTGACGATCAAACAGCACACGTCCACCACTTGGTACCTTGTCGACGATGGTGATCTTGACTTCAGTGGGAATGTACAGGTCCTGCACGCCCATGAGGGGGTCGACATCCTGCGCCTGGAATTCTTCGGCGGTTTCTTCCTCCTCTTCCTCGCTCTCCTCCTCTTCCTTCTCCTCTTCGTTCTCACCTTCCTCATCCTCCTCCACCGCAAACGAAAGCTCGACACTGTTCCAGATATGTGGTACGTACAATGAGTCTGCTGTTCCTTCATTGGTCGTGTGTTGTGTTGTGTTGTGTTGTGTTGTGTTGTGTTGTGTTGTGTTGTGTTGTGTTGTGTTGTGTTGTGTTGTGTTGTGTTGTGTTAAAAAGCCGTACACTTGCTTGCCCTGGGTGCGCTTGAGGGTGGCGACGCCGTCAGACACGAAAAGCTTGTAGTTGAACTCGGCCAGGAACTTGGCAGCGGGGTCGAGCGCCGAGGACGACTCTTTGACCTCCTGGTCGATGAGCTTCGTCACTTCCTTCTTAAACTCGCCCAACGGCAACGGATCCGGTTCGACCTTCATCTGTGCCATCGAATCTGCCCAGCAACGCGGAATGGAGTGAGATGGATTCCAACAATCTCCAATATCAGAAGCGAGTACCTTTGCCAGAGCGAGTGGCGATGCCGCGAATGAATACGGTCGTGGCCAGTGTGCGCAGTCGGGTGGAGTGCACGAGGTGGGCAGCGGTGGCGGATGAAGATGAGCGAGATGCGGAGATGGCGAGATGGTGATCGAGCGATGCCTCCCGGTGATGCAGGTGCCGTGCTCCGCGTAGCGTGGGGTAGCGCTGACCCATGCTAATCATCATCTTGGAAAAATTGTTGCGATTCTTCGCTGCATTCGAGGTCCGATTGAGCAGCATTTCCTTTGAAAATTGTGCGATCCTTGCTGACGTGGTGTCTTTCGTGTTTCAGATCTCAGAGTCGTTCGTTTCGTTCCAATCTGATCGCCCCTCCAGCTCACTAAATCACTCGTCGATTGCACACAACACGGCGCAACGCAAAACGTTTCTTTTTCCGCGCCGGGCTTCGGCCTTCTTCCTCGAATTTTGAGGTCGGGACGCTGGGCGCCCTCCTGATCAGGCTTGATCGCGGTCGGCAGCAGGCTCCCGGCTCTAAGCTGGGTGCTGTTCTCGAACGGAGGCGATGCAATCGAAGAAGAGCTCCATGATGAGCGGAGGCGCGTCGGCTGACGCAACGAGCTCTTTTCGCATCTCCGCAAACACGCTGCCCACCTCAGTCAGGAACAGCTTGTCCTCGCGCCGGTAGGAGACGGCCAGCCGCGCCGTAGCTGAAAGTCGTGGATCATACGCCAGCATTGCCGCGTCCTCCTGTGTTGTGTGCCGTGTGGTTTGCGGTGCGGTGCGGACTGAGTCACAATGCTCGTCAAGCAGCCATTCAACTGCTTACGCACCTGAGCGGTGGTGGGGTACTGTGCCAAGAGCGCCTCCACGCAGCCCACTATGGTGCCGTACACCATCAGCTCATTCTGCACGGACACGGGGTCGGTTTCGAAACACGTCGACTCTATGTGTGACTCTGTAGACGGGTGAAAGACAGAATGTTACAAGATGACGGGTTGCATTGTGCCGCGCGAGCGAAATGGAATGTGAACCAGTGAGCGGCAGGTGGTACAACCGCAAGGCTTGGACCAAGTCAAGCGGGAACTCTTCGCTTTTGACTGGGTACGTCCTGGGAGAGACCGCCACCCCTTTGTCAGCAACGCGCACCACAACCACAAAGACTACGTCATAAGAGATCAAGTTGGACCCTCACGTACTGTTTGGCGAGACCTCGTTGGGTGAGCGTACGCGTCTTGGTGAGCCGCTCGACTTCATCCGGGCAGATTCGCGCAATCGTGCTCTCGTCGAGCGTGATCTCGGTGTATATGTTATAATTGTCCTCCACCATCATGGCGTACGTCTTCAGCAGCTCGAAATTGGAGTCTGTACAGTAGGTGATGAACACCTGCGGATGGTGGGCGGGTGGGCGGGTGGTGGTGTGAGTGGGACTTCGCTGGGAGTGGGAGCAGCAAGTGTATGCGGCAGTGGTCCATATACACGCACCCTGGGCGTACCTGTTCGCCCTCGGCGTAAGGCTGCTGGACGTGTACGACGAATGTTTGAGTCTTGTCGTCGAAAGTGTACTTCGACACGTTGTCGTTTGTGAGCGAGTGATTGATGAGGTCCGCCATTGGCACCATGTGCGGTTCCCACGTCTGCCAAAGGCCACCAAGCCACACAAAAAACCGAGAGATCAGCCAAATGCGTGCACGATGCGGATGCTGTGCACTTGCGTACGTCTTTGAGATCAAAGTGCCAAAACGCCCGCGAGGCGATCATGGACAACACCCATTCGAATCTGGCCAAGGAGTAGGGCTCCAGCGATGAGGCATCGTCGCTCACGCCGAATGGCCGTGGGTATCTCTTTGACGCCGTGCCCCTAATGACGTCAGCAGGGAGAGCGTGTGACACGTGCAATCGCTGCAAATCGAAACGCGCGAGTACCCGGACTGTGGGCACGATGTGCTCAGTGTGCCAGTCGAGCGCTTGCTTCCTCTGTGCCAAGACGGCCGCATGCAGCGGCGAACCGGCCAGCAGCTGCATATCCTCGTCAGCCCAGAGCATGGGGAGATTCACCCGCGAGGGCAAAGCATCTATGGAGGAAGAAGGAACGAAAGATGGTAAGGCGCCGATGATCGCGTGTGCAGTGTTGGCTGTGTCGGGTGTGGGTGCGCACGCACCAAAGTAGGGCCGCCAGAAGGAGTCGGGCTTGCGTAGCTCGTGCAGCATGAACAAAGCGAGGGGCAGCCTGTTGTCCACGGCGTCGAGCGCGGGCCTGACCTCTGCAAATACGCTGCCGACGTCCTCGGCGCGCAGCGCGGCACCGGCATCGAGCAGCAAGCTGAACGGCACTTCCAATATCCTCTCACCTTGCTGCTGACCACATCAATTAATAATATTAAATTAATAAAGAAAAAATGCAAAGGGCGAGGTGCCTTGATGGGCCGTAGAGCGAGGGTGGCCCTTCCCTGGTCTGCGTCGGCATCGCCAAAGTCGTGCACGGTGAGTGGGTACTCGCCCACACCATTTGCCTTCACCCACGCCTCAAGCGCTCGCGTGTGGGTCCTTCGTTCCTCCATGAATAAAAATGACAATAAATAGAAGAAAATAAATGCGAAAAAGAAAATGAAAGCGTAAAACTTGAATATTAGTTATTGATTTACGGAAGGTAATTAGCGCATGTACAGAGGGGTGAGGTGAGGGATCAGATCTGAGCTCGACGCAACACCATGAAAAGGGAGCACTACTACATACGAACGGTTGAGCTGGTGTTGATCTTTGCCCTGGTGCTCTACAACATCAAGACTTGGCTCGATCACCGCTTCGCTGGTGATGGCCAGGACATCCTCTTCTGGGTACCTCGTCACCCCAGGCACACCTGCACGACACCTCAATCTAATGCTCGAACAACGATTGCCCCTGGCGATCTTCTCTGCCAAATTTCTGATTCATTGCAGGCATGGGCCGAGCTGTTCCAAGATTGGCAGCTGGTTGCGTTGCAGCTGGCCCTCCCAGCATTCTTCATCTGTGCCGGCTGGAAGACGGCCCTCTCGTGCAACGAGATCGTGCAGGCCCGAGCGAGCGGTGGCGAGTCTCTGCTGCTGGCTGGCGATGTGAGCATGGACGGCTCCGGCTCGCGATCGAAGGCCATCCCCACCTGGCGAGCGCTGCTCTTGGCCAAGGCCAAGGAAGAGGCCATCCTTCTCGCCTGGTACCTCGGCGGCTCCCTCGTCCTCTTCCTTCTCCACTTTCTCGGCCTGGTACGTGCTCAGCTTCATTCACACGCGGCCATCAACATCAACGTCAGCTGACCAGCAACGCACATGCACACGACTGCAGGGCACCAATGAGCAATCCGGAGGCGGCGTGTGGGACTACGTGCTGCTGACGGCCAACGGGCATCTGCTCTACTTTTCGGTGTACATATCATTCGTGCGGCTGCTCTGTCTGCCCTTCGTCATTGTCGCCAAGGCGTGGAGCGACGAGTCGGCCTTCCTCTCCCCGCAAAACCACACATCGTCCGAGGTGCTTCTCCACTCGCTTTGCACAATCGCTCTATGCGTGCTCTGACACCACCCAACCGTTTCTCACCTCACCCCGTCTGACAGTCCCCCTGGCAGCCCTTCTTGGCCGGCGCCTTCGCCATCACGCTGTGGTCAGCCCTCGGTTGGACAGGTACCTCATCTGCTTGCTGGCCCGCGTCATTTCACTTTTGTTGTTGTTGACCCTTTGCGTGTGCGTGCTGCTCTTCCAGCTTTGTTGATCGTGCCGGTTGTGGGTTTGGCTTACTACTTGCACATCAAGGGACAAGGCAGGCACCTCTGGCTCGCCCTTCATCGCCGGTGCGTGAGTGCCATGCCTTTGCTGCCACCTGTGGCTAACCTGCAACGTAGCAACGTTGATGTCGCTGACGGGTGCTACTGCCTCCCCCCCCTCCCATTAGGTACACTGCCGTGCTCGCACGCGGTAATGACGAGTACCGATGGGGTCTGATGATGTGCACTGGGCTGCTGTGCTTCATGATCCTGTGGGCCAACGCCTACTTTGACTCGCTGAGCCTCAACCTGGGCCTCATCCTCATCTTTGTGGTGCCGATCTACTTCCTCTCCGTGTCGTGCGCCTCGGCACCCAGCGCGCAGACCACCTCCCTCGGCAAGACGCTCGTCAACCCCGCGCTGCTGGTCTTCGTGGCGATGATCAGCGGCTTCCTCGTGGTCATGACCGCACTGCCCGACATCCGCTTCTCGCCCGAAATTCGCCTCGGCCCGGCCCTCTTCTCGCTGCTCCTGCCGGGATCGGTCGGCGTCGCGATCGCGCAGTACTTCTTCACGCTCACGTTCCACATGTGCCTGTTCCTGCTGGGGGTCTACTGGATTCTGGTCGAGGAGCGCATCCCGAGCGTGCCAACCACCTGGCGCAACCTCGCCTCGGTCGTGTTGACCAAGCTGATCCTCCTCTTGTGGAACCCGATCATTCCCTCGCGCGGCACCAACCTCTACTTTGTGGGCGGACTCTCGACCTACAGCTACCAGGTCGGCCGCTTCTTGTCGAGGTACGTGCACAGCTGTACGTGGTGACGCACCGCAGAGTGGCGCTCGGCTCACATTTGCGCTCTCTGGGGTGCTCGTGCACAGCCTCGCGGGCTTCTACTTCACGTTGTGGTTCCTCACCCTGGCGAAGACCTGGTGCGATCGACCCAACACCAGGTACACCACGACCTCTTTAGTTGTTGCGTCTTCTTCAGTCGGGCATGGCTGACAGCGCAGTACGCACTGGGCAGTCCTCTCGACAAGGCCGTGTACAGAAATCGATTTGGCTTGTTGTTTCTCCACCCCGCACTGATGGTACCCCTATTTCGCCCACTTCCTCGCCTGAACACGCAACACTGACATTATGACACAATGTTGCGTTTGGTCTGGTCAGCACGTATGCGGATCGCTCGTCGTCGTGCTCCAGGAGTGGTTCCCCGCGCTCAGCGCGCCACCAGCCACCATGGTACTGCCCACAGCCAACAAGACACGGCGTCGCATGGTTGCTCACCAATTCGCGATCCTGGTGGTCCATTTCATAGGCGGTCATCTGGCTGGCGGTGGTCGGCCTGGGCTGCACCATCTCGAGCGTCATGCCGCGCGCATGGCTCGCCGCACCCAAGTACCGACGGCTCATCAACGACGACGTCCCCTCCCACAGCCTCATCTGATAAGGCTCTCTTCACCCCCAACCTCTCCTCGGGCCACCTTTATGAACATCGAACTTATTCCACGCCATCAACACCACTGCCTGGCCGCGGGTGGGCCGGGCGTCGAGTGCACGTGTGTAAGGTGGGTGGATCGTTGTTGAAGCTGGGCTGTACATGTTGGGGCAGAGTGCGTGCGCTTCGGCACACTAGGTCGGGTGTTGGTAGCGCATGGCCAGCTCGCGTTCGTGGTAGAGAGACGTGTGGTCCATGACGATCACGAGCGCCACCACAAGGGCCGTGCCGAAGAAGACGGCACCGATCTGCCGGGGACAAGATTATGACGTTGTGAGCTGCAGACGCCAAGCCAAGGATCTGGAGTGTCGAGTGTACCAGATGGAGGAGCCACGATGATTTGGATCGTGGAGCGGGGGCGAGAGGAGCGTGATCGTCTGCAGCGAGCTGAGCGTTGAGCTGCTCCAGCTCAAATCGGCGCTGGTAGAGGCGGGCGAGCTTGGTGGTCCGCTCCTCCTTGCCTTTTCGAATTGCCTCCTTGAGATTATCTCTAATGTGTTCGAGCTTCAGGAGCAGCTTGTTCTTCTCCTGCTCCCCATGCTCATCTTCGCTATCATCGTCGCCTTCTTCAAAGTCGGATTCATCCGATTGAGTGCCTTCATCGGCGCGAACTCGCCGCACCTGCTCCGCCACCCGGTGCGTGCTCTCCCCCAACCCCTGAACAAGATCTTCAAGTTGAGCCACCTTCTCCTCCATGATCTCCCTGTTTCCGTTTCTCCCGCCAAAAAGCGCCCTAAAAATAAATAAAAAATGTCCCGAACTGCCCAACTTTATTTTTACCATTTCTTTTTTCGCTTCCTTGCGCAGAAGCTCTTCTTCGAGCTTGAGGCCCAACACTCGACGTGGCGTGAGTGTGGGAATGGGACGGTTCCTGTTCCTTCTGGCCTCTTTATAAAAGGGGCGGGCACACCCCGACAGCCACTACAAGTACAACCACACCATGACCAACGCATCAGCTGCCGTTCCGACCTTCCTGGAGAGATTGACGTCCTACCCGCTGGTGAAGTACAGCTGCGAGACGACGCTCCACTTCTACAATGAGGCCAAGGAGAAGAATAACTATGTCAAGCGTGGCCTCGAGCTTGCCGAGGTACCCACAGCTGCTGCATCTTCTCTTTAGAAGCCTTCGACGTTGATAACATTCATCTTTTCTCCATCATTCCAAAGACTTCAGTGGGCACCGTAGCCGCTTCACCTCTGGTGTTGAACGTGAGCAAGTCGTGCGAGCCTCTTTTGGCCAAGGCTGACCAGTTCGGCTGCAGCCAGCTTGACCGAGCCGAAGTCAGCATCTTCAAGCCGGCCGCACAGCTGTACACGACCGCCAACGCCACCCTCGCTTCGAGCAAGAAGATCGTCGAGGAGAAGGTTGCTGACAGCAAGAAGCTAGTTGTACGTTCTCCCTCCGCTCATCCGTCAGATGCAATACCGCTCACCTTCTTGCTCGTTCAGACCGAGAAGGTGGTCCAGCCCATCAGCGCCACCTACCAGCACTTGGTGGCTCTTCCCACGGTGCTCACCAACCAGGTGTTCGACTTTGCCCAAGACTCAGTCGACTACTACCTCCCGGAAGAGGCCGACAGCGAAAAGGACGCCAGCCTTGCGCAAGCCGAGGAGGCTGTCCCGCAGCCGCAGGAGGCTAACAACAACGTTAAGACGAAGAGGTACCACACAGCTTGTGCGCCACCGGCGCGCTTCAACGTCCCGTGCTTGTGCTTACTAACTCCTTTCTTTTTCTCTCCAGCGTCTGGGCTCGCAGCACCACGCTCACCCAGTGTGCCTACCGCCGTGTTCAGCGCAAGGCATCCCACCGCGTGCGCATCGCCAGGCTCTATGGCGAAAGCGTCCTCACCAAGTCGCCCCTGGCGGTGAGCGTCGTCAACTACGTCAGGACGCGTGATCCCGAGATCAGGGACAACCTGGTTCAGCAGGCCAAGGCTACTACCACTGTACGTGTGCTCGCCGCGCAACAAGGAGTGGTGCGGAAGTGGTGCTAACATGATGCTCGTTCTCATATGACAGTACTACTCGGACAAGACCAAGGACTTCATCGCTGAGAGGCCGCTCTTCAAGCAGGCGACTGCCTTTGTTGAGCCTTACCTCGCCAACCTCTCGTACCAGTCCTTCTATTCGCTTCTGCTGACTATCCTCGCTATTGTTGCCCCGACCAAGAGCGCCGAGCCGCAATCCACCACCGCCACCTCTGCCTCATCCTCCGCCGCCGCTGTCGAAACTGAATCCGCCGAAGAGAAGGGCAACACCGACGACACCGACGGAATCGACGAGGAGGAAGAGAATGGAGAGGAGGAGACTTCGGGTCCCGCCGAGCCCGAACACCCCAGTGACGAGGAGGAGGAGGAGGAAAAGGAAGGGAAGAACGTGGACGATGACGAGCTCGCCGAGGACGTGGCGGAGCACGACGAGCGCCCGCAAGCCAACGCTGACGAGCTTATCGACGATGACGACGACGAAGTCACCGTAGACTATTGAGCCGCCCTTCCCTCACGCCCACCCCTGTCTGCCAGTTTTGAACGCAGCACAAAGAACCAACAAAGGACGTGAACAACGTTGACGTCATCACCAAAGCACTGCGTTGCTGCCTGCCCATCATCAGTGCTAATAGCGCGATCGCCGATTGTCGCCGATTGCTTTTGTGCCCACGCCGGTCCGACAAGCGATCGGGCCGAGGCGAGTGAGGAACACAGATTGAAACACAGATTTGCACCACCAACCACAACGGCACCATCGAACGGGCACGAATGGTACCCACCCGCCCAGACCTTCGCGTTTCTTGGTCTTGACTGACCAGCACAGGTAGACAACTTCACGCGACATCAGCAACCGCAAGGTACGTTGTGCTGCTTGTGTTCAGAATTGAAATCAGAGGCTGATCGATTACGATTAGATTGGCGCCATCGTGGGGTCGCTTGTGGCCGACGCGGCGTCGATGCCCTTGC
Organism: Acanthamoeba lugdunensis; assembly: GCA_000826425.1. Taxonomy (NCBI): domain Eukaryota; phylum Discosea; order Longamoebia; family Acanthamoebidae; genus Acanthamoeba; species Acanthamoeba lugdunensis. The sequence continues at coordinate 1,987 of CDFB01044693.1, read as the reverse complement.
ACTGGATTTATGACAGAGACAAGATCAAGACCCTCGTGGCCGACAGGCCAGACCGTCCCGAGTTCTTCGACCCCCCGTCGTGCCCCTTCTACACCTACGAGCAGGGCAGGAACAGTCCCTACGGTAGATGCACCTCCTTGCGTAGCCTACTGCTGCAGGTGCTCCAGCTGTCCCCCCTCTAATGCTCCTCAAGGCGAGCAGGCGCTGCACCTGCTGCAGGTAGTGGCAGAAAGCGACAAGCTTGACCCGGTGGAGTACGCCGAGAAGGCCAACGCCTACTTCAGCGGACCCTACACGGGTACCCGACCTCAACGTTGCGCGCTCCTCTGTGGTGGGAGATGCAGGCCGCTCACGGCTGCTTGCTGGCTGCGCCACAGGCCGGCTGGACCACAGTACGAAGGGCTTCCTGGCCAACGTGAAGGAGGGCAAGACATGGCCGACGTACGACTCCTTGCACTTGACGCGCTGCTCAGTGTGCTCAAGCTGCGTTTTCATTCCGCACCACAGGTGCGGAGCGGACGACGACCAGGCCAACTCGATCGCCAAGATGGTGTCCGTGGTCGCTCTCTATGCCGGCAAGCCCGAGTTGCTGGCCCGCGTGGAAGACGCCACCCGCGTAACACAGAACACCGACAAGGTCGAGACCTCTTCCCCAATGGTGCGATGTAAAGAGAAAGAGTGGCCGACTGACGAGTCTCGGGTTGTGCCAGCACAGGCTGTCGCCATGGCGTTGGCTGGCGCGCGCATACTAGAGCGTCTGATCCTTGGCGCTACGGGTACGGGTGCCCGCTGACCCTGTGTTTCTGTTCGGCCCTCTGCGACAAACTAACCCTTGTTTATCAGCTCACGACGCCATCGCCGCGACTGTGAAGGATCTGCGCGACGAGGCTCGAGTGCAGCCCACCCCTGTGGACGGCGTTGTGGCTGACAAGATCGAGGTGCACCCCGCCTCACAAAATGGCGGCCTTGTGGTGTTAACGCAGGCTCACCACCGGGTGGCTGTACCTCTTCCTGTGAACCCCTGCAGGAAGCCCTGAGGTTGGTGGATCAGCCACACTTTGACGCGGTGAAGACCATCGGCCTGAGCTGTGCCTTCCCCTTCGCACTGCAAAACGGTGTACACATCCTCTCCCAGACCACGAGCTACGAAAGGTGCGACACGACACATGTGGCACGACACACAACACCACTAACCTCCCGACTATGAGCAGTGCTGTGCGTCAGACGATCCTCGCCGGAGGTGACAACTGCAGTCGTGTGCTCTTCATCGGTGCCTGCTTGGGCGCTCTGAACGGGCTCGACGGGGTACCGAGCGAGTGGCTCGCCCAGACCAACGAGGGCGCCACCGTCCACCGCCTCGCGCAGAAGCTAGCTGGAGTCACCAACCTCTGACCTTTCCCTCTTTCTCTTGCTTCCGCCGGACATCAAGGGTCCACTAGGGTGCGAGCAAGTGTTTTCCGCGGCAACATAAGTCCGCATATCAATGAACGACTCCGATTCGCCCGAGATCGCGAGCCCCACAACAAAGGCCCGCAATCGGACGAATGATCTTCATCTTCCCGCCATTGCGCCGTTGGTGGCTGTTATTGTCCTTTTGCCGCTCGTGCGTGTTGTTGTGCGTCGTGTTGGTGGTTAGCCGGTTTCATCGCCCGGCTACAACCGCGTTTTGTCGGTCGCCTCATAGTCATTCTACCTTCTCCCACCGCACACAACCACACCAGGATGTCGCGCCAGATAGCGGCGGTCCTTCTTCTGGGTCTCCTCTGCCTCAGCCGACCTGCGCGTACCTCCTCCTCGCCATCTCTTGTTGTCCTCCACTTTCATCTTTTTGACATCAAACTCTCTTGTGCGCAGCGACAGAGGCCCAGTACAGCGTGAAGCTGGTCGGGTCGGGCGGCCAGTCGGCGGCCAGTCTGTACAACTCCTACGCCACCTACTACGGCTACTCGAAGGACAACGTGGCCCTCACCTACACGGCCTCTTCCGT
>CDFB01044634.1:0-15723 GCA_000826425.1 Acanthamoeba lugdunensis | reverse complement strand
ACCGCTAGCACGGCTGCATGTGGGACTGCCGCATCTGCCTCATTGCCGCCCTGCTGTAAGTCGCAGTGTGTGAATGAAGCAAACAAGTAGTGTTGGTTTGGTGGACGGCCCATTGCACAATGGGTGTGTACCAAGGCTGGAGGAGTTTCAGGGCCCTCCTGAGGGCACACAGGGGAGCGGTGTAGGCGCATGACTCTGCACGTTGACCCTGTTGTGCGTGTGGCGTAGTGTTAGTAATATTGATGTATATAGGAGTATCGGAGTGTAGCAAAAGTGTATACAACTGTTTTGTGTCTCAGATGTGGCGACCCTGGAGAGGGTATACTGAAATGTTGTTCTCCATGTGTAGTGTTTTGTGTTTTTGGTATGCAGATTTCCTATTTTGGTAGAAGTGGGTATCTGTTCCCCAACATGGGCAGCCAGAGCCTGGCTGGGTTGGGGTGGGTGCTTGTGGTGGGCTCGTCAGACCAGGGCTATTTTTCTGGGATGGCTCTAGGTGACCCTGTGCGGTGCACACTACACCCCCTCCTCCCTGCCCCCCGGCCCGCGGGCGACCTCGTCGGCCTCATTGCACAAGATCCAAGATAGGTATGCGGCAATTGCGATTTACAACTGTTTTTAAAAACACTGCCACCATCAGTTGATGGTCCGGTAGTTGTTCTTGCTGCGGCGATATAGGTAGAGGAGCGCCCCCAGCGCCACAAATCCCGCGACGGAGGCCCCGACGATTATCAGAATCCACTTGAGAGAGAGCCCCTCACCACCGCCCTGGCCACATCCGCCGAGAGAACTGCAGTAAAGGCCGCAGTCGGTTCCGCAGGTGTTCTCCAGTGAATTCAGGAGTCCTGGCACGCTGAAATCACCTGTGACTCACCGCCACAGACGTCGCAAGATTGCTGGAGGCAGTCGAGGAAACTTGTCATGTAGGGGCACGGATCTCCGGACAGGTCAAAATCCGCGCCATCAACAAGACTCCGCGCAGGGTCGGCAACGCCTGTCGGTCACACCTCCTGTCCCTGTGGAGCGGGGTCGGACCAACCACACCAGCAAGGGTTGGCTGTCAATACTCAGGCTGGCTCATCCGAGCCGGCACAGTGGTACTAGTCTTGCGTGTCGTCACCCGAGCCTCCTTGCGCTTCCCGGCATGGTCCATCTTCATTGTCGACGACAGCGCCTACCTGATAGCGCGAAAACCGGCCGTCCAGTAGCGCCAGGGCGGTCGGTGTTCCATCGTCGCTGATGGCGCCTTCCACCTGCCGAGCGGTGATCCAACGACACTACGACGTGGAACCGTCCTGGATTTGGATTTGAGACTAACCGGTAATCGTGAGGCTGAAGAGGTGACGCAGCGCCCCACGCATAGGGCTCCTCATAAAACTGCGATTCCTTTGGGCTGCAAATGCTTGCTCATGAGGTCGACCGACAAAAAGTGGGAGCAGTGCAGGGCCTTTGACAGTGCAGGCGACAGCGCCACGTACGTTTCGTTGTTGGCGTAGATTTGCCGTTCTTGAATCGATCAAGAGCATCTGGTAGTGACCTGATATCTCTCCTGAACTGGCGCCCGTTTCGCAGATGGCCTGCACGGTGATGTGTGGCCCGTGCGAGGTTATTGTGGCGGCATTGTAGTCAAAGCGTGCGCTGTGTAAAGCCCACCTGGATGCTTCATGTCGAGGGAAATGATAACAAGGCAAACAAAACAGTGCCCACCACGCCGGCCCACCTGGTGCTTGGTATATAGATAGAAATGACGGCCGTGGTCTGGAAACAGGCGCAGTCGGCATGCAGAAGATGGCGCTAGGTACACAGATGTCAATTATTGCGATAGCGCGCCTAATGCACACATTGCGTGCATTTTTCGTGCTGCTGCTGCTTAGCCAGAAAGCAAACCAAAGCGGGGGCGGTGGGCGTAAGGGTTACAGTCCCACTCACACAGGGGGCAAGACCCTGCAGTGTAGTGCACCAAGCCCACAATCTCGCGTCAACACGCCGGAGTTTATCCGGTCAGATAAACTCCGTCACGGCCAAGTTTGCTTTTCCATACTGGGAGAATCGCGTGAAGACGATATGGTGTGGCAGACCACATGGCCTTTTCACTACTCGCCCACCTCTTCAAATCCCATCTTCGGTCACTGCGGGAAAATGTGTACTCTTGCTGCAGGCTAACAGATCGCTTGCTACCCGCACTGGAGCCCGCAGTCGCGCTGGCCGGTCGGCCCACCGCCAAGCGGAACACTGCAGGCGGTCACACGATGCCTTCCTCCGCCACCGTCACCACCAACCACAACACCGCTCAGCATTCCCAGCAAAGGCACCACACCTACGAGTCAGAGGAGGAGGAGGAGGAAGAGGGCGGCGCGATCCGTGCCGCTGCTCGGCCTGTGCTGTCATCCGCACTTCCTTGGAGGCCGGCGGTCCCCCCAGGGGGCGCCCGTGTCCATGGAGCAAGAACAACTGCTGGTATGGACGCTGACGCCTCCTACAGGTGCTGCGGTCCAGCCAGAGAGGCGACCAGTCACCAGAGTCAAGAGGAGCACCCCTATGGCGACCTGCTGCACCTTCTCCACGCATTGCGCTATCAGGTCAGCGGGAGCCCCACGCCGCTGGTTGACCACCTCATCGCCCGGTTCATCGACCTGATGAAGAGAGATCGCTGATGTGTGGGCTGCAAGGAGTAGCTGCCCTGGCCCCTCTGCTGAGGCTGGATTAATAACCCACAATACGACAACGGCGAGAGTCTCCCACACACCACACACACTCGCACACACGCACACATGCAGGAGTGAGGTGGCTCGAGAGGGCAGCGGGTATTTGGGGGCGCCCACCCACGCGCCTGACCGCGGGCCTTGTCTCAGTTTGCCGTGGGATTTCGTGTTGCCTCAAATAAGCAGTCACCCTTCCCCTTGCGTCCCATCCACCAGACGACTCTCTCACCTGCTGCCATTGTCCTCTTGACTTTTTCCCGGAAGGGGAAGGCCTTGTGGATTTTATAAACAAATAATAATAATAATAATAATAATAATAATAGTTTTTTGGTCAGAGTCGTGGCCAGTCGATCGAGCTCGTTGGCCGTCAACAGGTCGACCTCAACCAGGGAGATCTGGCGCTACGGAGAAAAAGGAGGTGCTCAGAAATTTCAAAGATTCCGGTGTCAGATTCATTGGATAGGGCTGCGCAATGGTGGTCCCATTGGTTCCCACTTACGATTCATGATTGGCGGTTATGGAGAACCAACGAAACTGCCCTGGCATCGCAATTGCTCGAGCCAATCAGCTGCGCACACCAGCTGTTTTCAGCGGCACAACCATGAAAAAGAGAACATCTCACCCATACCCAATCATATTTCAGTCGACATCTCTCCCAAACCCAATCATCGCACGCCCTGCCCATCAACCATGACGACTTAGTCCGCTTAGTTCCCGCGGAATTATTCCCATTCCTGCGCTCGTCACAACAGCAAGAGAAGGCACAAGAAGGCACTTACAGTCCGCACGACCACACCACCTACCTGAGATGCAGCAGCTTCTCGACGGAGGAGAGAAACAGGAAGCCTTCGAAGAAGGCAAGGTGCAGCAACCTGCGCGACCATCTCTCACCGTGGCCCAGGTACACGTACTTCTACTGCGGTTGTATGTATGCGTGTGCGTGTGCGTGTCCTCAGCACACCCCCCTTGTGGTTGCCTCCATATCCACCGAGCCTGGTGTGTCAACAGGCGAAGGTTCGCCGCTGCTGCAGCGGTGATGGGTTGTGGGTGTGTTTCTGCCGCGTGGTTTTTTGTCCCCATTTGTTTGGGTGTTGTGAGGGAACAAATGCTCGACCAACTCCTGTACCATTGTGATGGGTGCCACCCCTTCTAACATTCATGTCCCACAATGACAACCAGCTGCATACCCCACTCACCAGCCTCCCAACCCTTGCACATGCGTTGGCCAGCGGCACTGATAACCAGGTATGCATGTCTGCACTTCATGATCACACTGGGTCCACGCCATCAACCTGCAGAGCCCGTACTCACCCGCGCACGCACGCTGCACACACACACTCAACAGATGGGCATCCACGTGATGCTATCCGAGTTTGCCGAGCGCTCTGACAGTTGCGACCCCAAGTGGGCATCCACATCCAGGCGCCGAAAGCAAACAGCACGCCAAGATGATGCCAAGAGCACGGCCCCCAAACAGCGGGCAGAGGAGGGCAAGAGCGCACCGCAACCACAACCTTCACACCGCGAACGCAAGCGACAACGCGAGGGCGCCCTCAAGGGCGAGAGCGAGCGGCAGCCACTGGGCGATGCCAGCAGCACAGATGGCAAGACGTCGGTGGTAGCGGCGAAGAAGAGGAGGACGAAAGGGAACAACTGGGTCGGATCTTCCAGCCTCTCCTGCTCCTCCTCTCAGAGGAAGAGGCGCGTACAATCGCGCCAGGGGCAGGAGAAGAGCGACAATGCCAACGGCATCGTGGTGACGGCAGTTGACACACAGAGCCGTAGTGTTAAGATCACTGCGCGCGCGAGCAGGCAGCGCAGAGCGACGTCCGGTGCAGCGCAGCGAAAGCCAAGGCGGAGCCGGCGGGTGCCGAAGGAGGAGGGGCAGTTCGTAGGGGGAGCGGAGCAGCGCTCTGGTGCACAAAGGGCAACGGAAAGGGCTCCTACAACGACGACGACGACAAGGACGACGGTGCGGACCGAAGCCGAAACCGGGCCTCGACGAGGAGACGAGGGGACGAGCAGCATCGAGGTGATGGTCACCGCCGCCGCCGCCGTCACCATGCCCCGACCACTCCACCCCAACCAGACACGGCGAGACATGGTCCCTGACCACACGTTACGTGCCCCACTATGCGAGGGCATCGTCACCCCAGTAGAAGTGCCTACTACGCCGGCAGGTGTTTGCAGGGCCGCTTCTGACGGCTGCCAGTTGCGCGAGGACGGGTCCCACCCCCACCACGAGGTGGTGGACCATCACCCATTGCGCGTCCCGCTCGGCGGCTGGCCGAGGCGTCTGCTCATTTTCCCGCTCCTGCACACTCCACACCTGCAGCCGCAGGACGACCAACTAGGCTGCGGCGGCGGCGGCGGCTGGCCGCCCCGATTCGCAACTAATCAGCGACGAGCAGTTGGATCTCTACTCTCTGCCCCGCCGCCGCCCCCGTCTCCTCCTGCGCAAGCCGTACCCTGGTACTCAAGGCTCATCGACGATGGCTCCACCTCGCGGCCTCGGCCATCATCTCATCCGCCCCGTCCGGTCCATCACTACCTTCCCTCCTCGCGGGTGCCATTGGTGCCTTGGCAACAGCCGTTGGTGCTCTCGTCTCCCTCTGAACTGTTCAGCCAGGATGAGCGTCCAGCAGCATCGACCCTTCCCTTTTTTGGTGCGGCTGCTGCTGGTGGATGGGTGGTCATCAATGGGCGTGGCTATTGGAGGCTGATGGCAAGGTATTCCTCTCTCTCTCTCTCTTTCCATAGGCGCAGATCTCCGAGAGGTCTGCTTGACCGCACAAGTGGCCCAGCATCAGCATGCACTCGGGCGCTGCAGCGGTGGACTATAGCTCTGCGCCATGGCCTCGCCTCACTGCTCTACCCCGACCAGCCAACCGAGCCCCCCAATGTCCATCCCAACAACCCTCCTCTCCTCCTGAGAACGCATGTGCTCGCATTGTCTTCGTGCCTACCTCGTGTTACCTTGTCCTCTCTCCTAGGTCACTGCCTCCGCTCCATGAGGCGGAACTAGTACTCATCGAGCGCATCGAGTGTCTGGGCGATATTCTTCTGAAGTAGAATTGTGGTTGGTCCTCCTGAGGGTGCGCTTGTTGTTCAAGTGCTCCAGCTTCCAAGTCTATCGTGCAGCCCTGTAGTGAGGTGCTTGAGCGTCTTGTAACACACCGCCACCTGGGCCAACCTATCTTCTCCTCTCTCCCCCTCAAGCACCCAGTCTCATTCCCCGCTCCCTTGAAGGGATTGTGTGTGGTTCATCTGTACAGTGTTCTTGTGTGGGAAATACCACCAAAAGGGCTAAGTCAGGCTCAGGCCTCTACCTTTGGTCCGATGGAGGGGCCACCGGTGATGGGGGCTGCCCACTCAAGCGCCGAGTTGGGTGACGGCATCGCGTTCTCTGCACACGCCAACTCGGGGATGTTGTTTCCTTCCTTGGCCTGCATTCGGTCGACCATGTGGCCTGCTCAGCCGCAGCCCCAGCGCCTGGTTCTGGCACCGTCAAGTCACCGGTGACCGGGTCAGTGAGCCTCCCGAATTCCCACGTGGTCTGTTGCCGGCGCCGTACCATGGCCCTGTCGAGGACAACCGACACTACGTGTCCAAGGGTGCCTAGGCTGAGCGCGTGACGCCTTTGTTTGTTGAGCCGGTGTGCTGCCCTCCAAGAAGCAGCCTTGTCATAATGATCCCCTGCTGCGCATGATGGAGTGGCCGATGGGAGTCTGAGCCCGACACCGGCGATGAGCACAAGGGTGCGGCTTCTACGACCACCGGTTGGATGAAGGGCGGTTCGAGCACGGCGCTCTCCTCATGGCCTGCGCCACCCAGGCTCCATCCGTTCAAGCCTGCTGGCCTATCACCGGCTGCCTCGCCACTTCACCCTGCCCGGTGGGATGGGTAGACGGGAAGGCGATGAGTGCAGGTGCCCATGTCGGAAGGTGGTGGTGATGATGGGTGGCGGGAGATCAACATGAAATTGCTGGAGGCAGTTGAGGAATCTGGTCAAGTAGTGACACGGATCTCCACAATTGGTAACCACCTTGCAGGTGCAGGAGTCCTGGCCACACGAGCCCGTAGTCCACAAGCCCAGGAGAAGAAGGGGACCTATGGCCGAGAAGGGGCAATAGCAAAAGCAAAGAAGAAAGGCCCAAGGACCCTTCCCCTTGCGCCTGCGATTACGGCTCTCCGTTCCCAGTGCCCGAAAAGAGGCGAGGGTGGGACGGGAAGAGCAAGGCCAATATGATGCACTGCAGTTCCATTACACAGCATCATCAACAGGCGAAGGTCTTCTCCGCGGCACCGCGGGGGACAAAATACCGACAGTGTATTTCTCTTAATTTCTCTTTTCCTGGCTGCCGAAGCCGCGAAAACTGCCACCTATATATATATATATATACAAATTCGCACAAGGATATCGTAGCGCAACTTGTAGGAGCATGTCCAGTTGAGAAAGAAGCAGCCCTTGAAGGCGCTCCTCTTGCCGCCTTCTGGACCCCCAATGAGCGTAAACTTGGGCGGCACTGGCTTGGGCTCAACAAAGCGCTTGTCAGTAAAGAAGCTCATGATGGCAATGTCCTCATCTATGGGCATGAGGGCAAAGCGATGGGTCTTGCCCCTCCCCAATGTATCTGTGGTGGTGTAGGCGAATCGCCTCTCATTGCCGTAGACGTGGGAATAGGAGCCCAGCATTGGGTTATCCCAGTGAGAGGTAGCAGTGAAGCAGAGGAGAGCAGCAGTTGTTTGATTGGTAACGGTAAAGGATATATATATACAAAGGACTGTGTTTTATTGATGGTACTACTGCTGGACCATGGTATCACAAGTTGTCCTGGGGTGTGAGGCACCCGCCAAGTAGCAGTAGTCGTTTTGTTCTAGAACAGTAATGCGTTTTGTAACAAGGTCTCCCAAAGCCTCTTGTGGGGCATCACCAGCTGCTATTCGCGAGCACCACTGCTCTGTCCTTCCTACAAATTCCTCTGAGCGTCTCTGACGGGTTAGGCCTGTTGATAAAGTCGTATAGGCACCATAAATGGCTGACTCCTCCTTCGCTTGGTCCTGCTGCAAAAACAAAAACAAAAACAAAAACAAAAACAAAAACAAAAACAAAAACAAAAAACAACCAGTGAGAAAAGACCAGCGCCAGAGCAAGGCAATCCTTCCCCTTCCGCTTCCCCTTGCTCTGCTGCCATCGAACCCCTTGCCTGCGGGCTCTTGAAAAAATAAAACCCGCTGGAAAAATCGACCAAGGTGAACCACAAGAAAAGAAAAGTAAAATCGGCAGAAGGAAAAAGGAGGCCATCTTTTTGCTTTCCATCAATCCTAACCCTCTTCTTCTTATTATCGCTGAAGGATTGCACCTCGATTTGGCACAAGGAGGAAGGGAATCTCAAATTGATTGATTAATTGCGGGAGGTAGCAATTACCTCGTTGCCAAATGATAATTGCGAAGAGAAAGAGGAAGGCCAGGCGACCGAGCCAGATCGTCAACATATGTATAGATATATATATATTTCTATCATCTCTTCCGCTTTACGACTCCAATGAAACGGATCCCTGCCAAGTGTCGCGGTGGGACGCGGAGCAGCCGCTGCAGCGGCGGGTGAGCAGGTCCACGCGCCGCCTGGCCCTGCTCGTGGAGACACCGTCGGTGGCCTCTTCGTCGCGGTGTGCAGGTCACCAGAGCGCACCACCACTTGTGGGCCAAGCCACGCGTGGCGAGCGGGCACTGGCCCTTGCTGGCGTCGAGTGCGCGGCAGGCCCACACGAGCGCTTTCACAGCACCCGACGAGGTACATCTCGCTCAGCATGTGCTGCGCATAGTACTCGCCGGTGGCACCAAGGGCGCGCAACCACGCAAGACCGAGGTACCAAGTGACACTCACCTCCCTCCTCTCTTTCTTTCTTCCTTTTTTTTTTCTTCACCTCCTCGTACGCACAGAAAGAAGCGGACCACCATGACAACCACCACCACCATGTTGGTGAGTTCCGCTTATTGTTGTTGTACAAAAGGGTAATTGCACGGCTGGGGCGGCTCTGATGGAGCGCATAAGGAAGTACTGCGCTGAAGTGTGTCCTCCCCTGTCGCTGGAGCAGATCGAGAAGCGCGAGCAGGAGCTCAAACCGACCGTATGGCTCAAACGTTTACTGTGGGAGAAGACTTGGAAGTGACCACCTGGCCGGGCCTGCTCATAGAGAGACCTGATACCCCGTAGGCCAAGGGCGGACCGAACAGCATCAGAGGCGGTACCGCAGTGTCGTGGTTTTCGAACAGACTTCGAAGCACCCATCCCCGAAGCCGTCATACGACGGCTCTTTGGTTGTGACCTGGCGGGTATGTTCCGATGCTCGTCAACAGCGAACACGACCGCCTGGACCTGGACTCGAACTCGTCTACACTCTCGGCCACAGTACTGGATAAAAAACTGGCATGGTCCATCGCAGTGTTGAGTGTGGGCACTCACACCAACAACGTACCCCACCAAAGTTGGCGCGTGCGTGCAGGGAGCCAAGACACCTACTCGAGAGAAAGACACGTCCTGAATGAGTGGACCTGTTTCAGGCGATCACTCGCCACCAGGCGAGAAGCTGCTGAAGCCTTGTCTTTCAGGATCTTTGGGGGGGGGGGGCTTGGGGCTTCTCGCTTACTCGCCTTCAGCCAGATGGTCCTTGCTCAGAGTGGCAACCCTTTCTTCCCATTCGGCTTCACCAGCGAACTTGGCCCGTTGAGAAAAATAATAGTATCCGAGGAGAGCATCCGGGTACCATGGTCTCGCTTCCCCCCTCCCCAAGTGCGGGATTCCCGCTCAGTGCTTGCGGGTATTAACCGGTCAGATTCGACTAACTGGCTACTTTGCTTTCGACTAATGGTCGGTTAACTGTGACTTTAGTCGGCACTGGCGGGAATCGAACCGCCCGTCAATAAACCGGATAAAATGGCATACGAAAACGGAAATAGTGGATAAAACCAGTTATTTAGACCCGAACCCGAATGCGACCCATTCGCACTTGCAGTTGCGTTTGGGTTCGCACTCGCTCCCGAGTTGCAATGCACAAATCGAGTTTGATTCGCACACGCCTCCCAGTCGTTGTCGGGATTGTTCTTCCTTTTATTCTGTTTTGTTTCCGGCTTAACCACGGTTAACCGATCGACCAAGGCCCTTGGTCGGCTACTGGTTGGCTAACCATCAGCAAGCACTGGCCCAGGCCGTGTTGATGCCCCAATAGGGGAGCGCTGGGGCCGAACCAACGAAAAAGGCTGAAAGGTCCCCTGCTGTCGTCCTCTTCCATCTTCGATGCGTACCCCATGTTCCACCCTCTCAATCACCCGACCCGTGCCACAGCGAGTTCCACTTCAATTGCACCTTCACTAAGGCGCAATGGTGCCTGGGCGGTGTCAACCGGTCTATGCAGAAGAACAGCATCTGCAGCAGCAGCAAGAAGAAAGGCACTAACACGAGTAGCAAGAAACCCTCTCCAACAGCAATGGAAGCCTCTTTCTTTGTCCCCTGCGCAGGGGTAATCACCAGGATGCCTATTCTTTCTTTTCATCGAACCTTGGGGGGGGGTCTTGTCTCAAAGCAGAGCATGATGAAATGGTGTTTGTTGCAGGGCATGATCAAGTTATGGGACCCACAGATATCTGCTATCAATTCAAGCGGACCCGTGGCCTGTGTGTATAGGATTTCTACAGGCTCACTTTCTCTCTCCCTCTATGCTCAAGTTGTGCATGCTCAAGTTGTATTGCGTGCGTGTCCGAGTGCATGGCCATGCTCAAATACTGACACCATAAGTATCTCTACCAACTGATGACCAGTTGGTACTTCTGCTCCAACAGCACCAATTGAGAACATTCAAGACAAGAAGCAGGATTATTGGGGCAACTACATGCTTGGTAAGCCGCACCAACAGTGAGGCTTCCTACTTCTTGCTGGCGCTGCTTCAACTGATCAGGATCAACTCTCTCTCTCTCTCTCTCTCTCCTCACTCTCTCAGCAGCAGGTTGTACCAGAAAGACTAACTGGAGAGGTTGTCCTCTATGGCTGTGACCCAGACATTCAAATTCCATTTATTGGTTACAGTCATTGTCAACATGGATTGTCACCACACATACCATCAAAACTTTGCCTGAGGTTGAACCCCAGGTGGTTCATCCAAAGAGAGGAGTCTCTATACAGACAGAAAGGGCGATCTCTAGCCACCTGCCCAACCAGTTTGGAAGCCTCTGGCTGGCTCTTGAACAGAGAAATGCTGACGGCAGTGCACTCTCCACCTCACTGCATGCCACCCCACACCGCCCTACCACCCTCCCCTCAAAGATGGGGCCACCACAGCAGCAAGGGGTTGGTTGGCCTTGCTTTTTCGCGTGAGCCAAGCCTTGCACCCATTGGTTGCGCTTTTTTGCCGACGCCAAGTGGGTCGCCGGCTTTTCCATTTGAAAAACCTTCCCCGCGAGCACACCTCACTGCCCCACCACCACCGCCAGCAGCAGCAGCGAGCAAGCGCAAGGGGTTTGGAGCAAGGGACAGTGAGCGGAAGCCTCAAGTGTAGTCCTGGTCCTTGACCGGGCAGGCCGTTTGAGGTGGGCCGGCGGACCTGTTGCCGGCAAGTTGGGTTCTCTTTATAATGCTGAAGTGGAGCAGTGAGTCAGGCCCAGAACGCAGGTACTAGCGCGTAAGAAGCTCCCATGGTTCGGTTCACAGGAAGAGGCCAAAGACACCTTCGCGCCATGTATGTATGGTCTGCATTCAGCCGTGTCATCTCTCCGTCTCCTCTAGCCAGCGTAACTGCGTGCCAACTTCGAAATCGCCTGCTATCCCGGCGCCACTCCCACCAGCTGCCACTGCAGCATGCAGGCTGCACAGCACAGCGGCTGACTCCCACCACCAGGAGTGGTGAAATTTCAATCGCGAGGACAGGACCTTAAGGGGGACGTTTGTGTGAGACGTCCCCTTAACTTTCCCTCGACTTTCCACATTTGGCACCGGGTTGTTCTCTCCACCTCCATCGCTCTCTCTTATCCTCCGCACTCCTCCGTCACACTATTACCCAGGCCTCCAGTGGGTAGACAGGCTGACTGTTAGCTGACTGATAGAGCATACAACATCCACATGGACAGATGTCAGGCCTGCTCTCCGCGAAGGAATACAATCCAAGATAGACGTGATCAGGAGAACATAACCCCCCCCCCCGCGATGAGAGGGGCATCAGTGACAATGCAGGCAATGGCAGCAACTCGCTAGGTTCTTTAGGCTGGACAGGCTAAAAGGAAGAATGCGGCCCATTCCACCCTTGTCCTTCACTCCACCCATCCCACTCCTCCTGGTCCAGGTAAAACGCTGGAGACATCTCCACGTTACTTCGAAACAACTGCAACAGGGAGGGAGCGATTAATGGGGTTGTGGTGTTCAGGAGGGAAGAGGAGGAAAAGGAGAGGTGAGGCCGTACCGCATCGTGCCTGAGCTGCCACATGCGCCATGGATGGTGGTTTCTTCACTTGGCGCTCCTGCTCCTGCGCCTGCTCCTCCTCACTCGCGGCACAGTCCTTCTCCGCATTCCGTCTCCTCCTTCTGGCGAGCAGGAAATGGGGCGTGTGAATGTGCGAGATCAAGGGAGCAATGGAGGCGAAAAGGGGTTAGGGCCACATTTTGAACTGGTACGACACCGGCATGGAGATACTCTGTGACCCATCCTGTGTACCACCCATGTACTGAATGTATAAAGGGGGCGCTCTGCAATGGGAAGAAGGAGCAGCGTGGCCAACATGCGTCAAGTTCTCTCGTTGTCATTGCCGCGCTCCTTGACCATCGCCAAACAAGGGTGCATGAAAGTGCACTAGCCCGCCAGGCATGACACGCCCGAGGGCTGTCTGTCTGTCCGCTTGCAAGACAAGAGTCTTGTTCCATTGGGCAGTGAAAAAGAGGCGGGGGGAACAGCCTTGTGAACTTCCATAAAACATACGTTTAGGGTTTATTCATACATGCTCATGATCACTCATCGACCACGGGCTCCTCGTCTTCATCGCCATCAGCGGATTCCTCCTTTGCCAGGCTTGAAAGCAACCAGTTGGACTCGATGCTGGACAGCAGGCGGGCGTTGTTGTACGCCCACACGGGTTCAAGCACGGTGCTGATCCTGTAGTAGGGTTGCTCCTTGTCCACCTCCTTGGACACCGTTGCGGCGAGCACCAACTTGTCGCCCCTGTAGAGAGGAAGCAACAGCTGGATCTGCATTCTGAAGGAAACGAACCATGTGAGCACAACCAGGTTCAGCAAGGGGTACGACGTAGGTCACTCACCTCGTAGGAAAGTACTGTGGCGTACAGAGCCTGTGGCTGTACTTGGCAGCGTTCAGTTGCCTCCGTAGCTCAGCGGAGAGCCATTCCTCAATCGCTCTCGGGTGGTCCTCGCCACGCAGGCATCTCTTGATCCTCGGGCGGTTTTCCCTGAGGATGTGCTCCGCATTGTATTCCACCTTAAGCGCAGCGTCAAACATGAGCTCGCTGGCGTCCTTGAACCTGTAGGACCTCTCTTTAGCTCCGATCGTGTGGGGAATAACTAAACTCAACTCCATACCATCTTGGCCTGGGCAACTCGGCATCCAGGTCGATGCCCTTCGCGGGGACCTCCTTGGCCATCGCGTACCCTTCGAAGCGGTAGTGCGGCGGCTTGCCGTCTTCGTACTTGCTCAAGCACATGTAGAGCGGATCGGACATCTGGTCGATCAGGTTGATGTTGAGGTAGAAGAACGATGTGTTCTTTTCGTCCTTGAACTCCTTGACGTTCCCCGCTCTGAGCTGGTGGACGACCGTGTGGTTCACCAAGTTGCGGAGAATCCAGTTGCCGCTACCCCAATCCTCCGAAGCGGTCTTCCTGGCCAGATCCTCGATGGTGGCGCCGTACCACTGGTTGGTGAAGCGCACATAACGCTCTATCGCCCACTGTTGTCTGAAGACCAGTCCCGCTTCCTCCGCCGTCACCCCCATTTCCGCGAGGATGTCGTTGTAGGAAGCGCGCTCGTTGGCCTCGTTGATGATGACCGCGTCTTGCGGCACAGCGGGCTTTTTGCCCTCGTCTGAGGATGTCGTAGGAGTTGGAGACTCTCTGAAGTCCTCCATGTACACCGTGAATCGCTCGATGCTCTTCAGCCCATGCTTCTTAGGCACAGCGTCGTTCCAGCACTTGAGGAAGTAGGGAAGGAGGAACTTGATCGGTCGCTGCTGTGTGGGCAACCAAACCGCGCACTCTACCACGTCGTTCCGATTGATCATGCACGTGCATTCAATCAGCTGGTACTTGCGTTGGGAGAACCGCTCCTTCATCTTCGCCATGATATTGTCTCCCACCTGCTTCATGCGGTCGTACTTCGAGCTGCGCAGGTCCCGCACGTACTCGAGGATGCAGTCTTCCGTCGCAGCGTGCTTGTCCTTCTGCCACCAGTGCTCCACCCAGCTTAGCACTCCGGCGATGTAGTCCTCCCACGACGCCGTGGAGGAGTAGTTGTAGAAGACCGGGTGTGCGCGCTCTCGCTTGATGGGCGGAGGTTCATCTCCCATGTAGAACTTCATCGTGTCCTCCCTGGACTTGCCCGGGTACGGGTCGGGGCGAGGCTTACGCGGCTGCTTCTGCACCTGCTGCGTCGGCATCCCACCGGGACGTGTCTGGGTCGTTGGACCCGAGGCCTGAGCGTAACTGGTCGAGCCCTTGCGTCCGCCTTTCCCTCCATTGGTAGTCTGAGCCGGGGCCGCTTGCCCCTCTGTTGTGCCCTTTTTCTTTGCTGATGATGCGGTGGTGGTTCTGGGGACGGGGTCACTGTCGTTAGACAAGGCGGCGAAAAAGTTGGAGTTGTTCCTCTTCATCCCGTGTGGTGGTGTTGTGTGTTGTGTGTGCTTGTGGAGAGCGGAGAGAGCAAATGGTTTGGTCGAATGAAGCGAAACAGGAGGTAGGGCATGGAATGTAGAATATTTCTGGATCCCTCTTCGGCGAAGCGTGTAAATGCGACGGAAATAGTGCTTCCGACAAATCAACCAGCCAGTACCGTCACCTCTCGAGAGAGTCCGGAAATTAATACATTAGAAAATGATTTTTTATTCTGCTGGGCCAAGAGAGAAGCGTGTGCCGTGTCCTCGTGCTTTCGCTCCTGGTTGTGGCGTCGTCGGGCCGCCTCCATCCCTCTTGCTCTTGGTGCAAATCTTCTTCCTTGTTGCCCGCAACTGGGATTAATTTCCATTTGAAATTGAATTGCAGATTTTATTGTATTTCCCAGCCCTTAAGTACCACTTTTCTTTTTGCGTGGGACGAGACCGAGCGCGCAAAAGCAAGGCCTCCCCCCCTTCCTCTTGCTAGCGGTGAAGGTTCCCCTTGCACCTTCGCTGGGCGCCCTGGGAGGACTACGGAAATAATGATAATGGATAAAACAGTACTCCACAACAACCCGCGGACGATGCCACGGCGGCCAACACCTTCACGCAACACCGCAGCGTGCGGGGTTCCGTGCCCGGTGTGTCTGCGTCGCTTCATGTGGGTCTTGGTGGTATGTACCGAAAGCGGCGTTCGGACTGGGGCGAGACTGTCAGCGCTGGTAGCTTATGCTCTTGGGGCGTGTTTAGGGTAGACAAGGGGCTTTGGGCGCGCATTCGGCGGCCAGAAGACGCTGGGAGTGGAACAAGAGCCAAGTCAGTGAATGATAAGTAGAGTAGAGTGCAGTCGGGGATGCGCACTTGAGGTGCGGCAGCGGGCTCTCCTGGAAGTAGGGATGATCGAGCGCGTCTTCAGCAGTGATCCTTTGCGCGGGTGTCGTAGCACAGCTACACAATGCCAGCACCGCACACACGCAACATAAGCTCTGTCAAACAACGAACCTCCAGATTCCGTCTGTCTACCAAGACGCACCATGCGCGCAAGGAGGTCAAACGCGGAGGTGTCGGGCTGCAGTCCAGGGACGGCGCGCTGTAGTCCCGCTTCCGGTGTAGTGTGGGGCAACCTACCCCAGGCGGTGGGAAAGGCATAAGCGACAGGCG
>CDFB01044354.1:0-10285 GCA_000826425.1 Acanthamoeba lugdunensis | reverse complement strand
ATGAAGCCGCTTGTGGTGGTCAACAAGCGGGTGCTCAAGCAGCTCCTGGTGCCCGACCGGCCCGAGGCCTACTACAACGAGCTCATCCGGCGGCACTTTCACCGGCTGACGGAGGTGTTCCTGCGGCCGCTCGAGCAGTACTTTGCCTCGCTGGTCCCGGCCGCCAGCACCGTGTCGCCCTTCAAGCCCGCCCCGCGCATCGCCGCCTTCAGCCAAGACCACTTCCTCAAGTCGCTCTGCCGAGGTGCGTCCAACCGTTATCGTGTCGTGTCGCGTGTGTCGTGCGTCGTGTGTCGTGTCGCGTGTCGTGTCGTGTCGTGTCGTGGAGATTTAACTGATGTGGTGGGCGAGCAGACGACGGAGCGTACTTGACCGGTAGTGCGTCGGGCGATCAGCTGCTCTACAAGCGATTCCTGCGATCCCAGAACTACTACGGTTGGCTCCAGCGCCGCGAGAGCGAAGCCACGACCCAGCTCCAGCGGTAGGCCCCGCACACCACCCAACACACCACCCAACACTCCACGCCCAGGCGCTGACGATGTCACATCGCTCTTGTTGCAATTTCTCCTGCCAGATGGTACCTGCGGGCGTTCCTCAGCTCCAAGGTGCCGCCCATCCTGCGACGAAAGGCCGAAATCGAAATCGTCGACTTTTACCTCCTCTTCCAGGCCAACGTACACCTCCTTGCGCCGCGTGTGTCGTGCTGCGTGTGCGTGCTGCGTGCTGCGTGTGTCGTGTGCGTCGTGTGCGATGAGGTCGAAGCTAATCGCGGGTGGAATGCAGATGAAGAAGGCAGAAGAGGGCTCGATGGACGCGGAGCGGGTGGAGGCCTGCTCGGAGGCCATCCTCGCCTGTCTGCCGAGCGATCTCGCCCAGTCCATCCTCGTCCAGGAAAAGGTTTGTGAGCGCGCTCCCGTGGCCGCTCTCCTGCCGTTCTTCACTCGTTCTGGCTGTGCGCACACACTCACGCGTGTGCGTGTGCGTGTGCGTGGCCGATGTGTGTCTCACAGGCGCGGGCTGCCCAGTCTGCCCTCGGCGGCGTCGAGGAAGACGGCAGCGGTGGCGAGAGCGGCGACAACAGCGACTAAGTCGTCTGGTCTCCGGAGCACGGTCGGAGGAAAACAGACCGCCTCACTCTTCTTTAAAAAAAGCCTCTTGCCCTCGTTGGCTGGCTCTTCTTCTACACCTTGCGTGCCTCGCATGGACCACCTTCTTACGCACGAGCCTCTTTATGTATTCCGGTGGGTTTGGGTGTTGGGGGGGGGGGCAGTACTTCCTGTTGTCGTTGTCAGGACAAAGCTTCAGTTTGGCGTTGACGTCGGTGTCGTGCGCGGAGCAGCCACACAGCGACTGTTGAGGCGGCCAGCGCGGCGGTAAGGACTCCCCACCCCGCGTAGTTCTCGGCACCGAGGCCCCACTCTCGCTCGATCCACCAAACGACGGGTTCGGCGGACATGCTCCCGTCGGCGCCGTAGACGCGGTCCCACTTGCGCCGCGTGCAGGACCGGTCGGGCTGAACTGTCCGCCTCGCCGATCGCGGCTTCTCGAGCTCCGCCGCGACCTTGCGGCACAGCTGACACTCATCACTCTCGCGACCAGGGTCGTAGGCCAAGTAGACGGTGGACTGGTTCACCTGGTGCAGCTTGTAGTCAAAGTGGCTGCGGTAGAGGTCGTCGTCGAGCTCCAGGCGCCGGAGGTAGTCGGCGAGGGCCTTGGGGCCGTCGAACTCGTCGACCCGGATGACGGAGCGCGGGGAGGGCACAAAGGGCGAGTAGTCATCGGGGCCGTCGACGATCGGCAGCGCGCCCGCGGCGAACACCCGCACCAGCTTCTCCGTGACGTAGTCGCGGCAGTTGGCGTTCTCCCATGCCAGCGCGAACTTGTACTGCGACACCAGCGCCAGCACCTCTTCGTCGCTCACCCGCGGGTTGTCGTCGACCAAGGCCGACGAGGTGTTGGCCGCTGCGTCGCGCCGGTACCGAATGTTGTTGAGGCAGTCACCGTAGGAGTGTACGGGGTAGTGCTTCATGAGCTCGGCGATGTACCGCTCCCTCTTGTTGATCGAGTCGCAGTTGCGGGCCCACCACACAACGGCGTTCTTCTTGTGGGCAAAGGGCTGGAGCGGCGCGTCGGTCAGCGCCTTCATGGTGTGGCGCACGTACGGCGTGACGACGTCGGCATCGAGCTGGTACCCGCGGCGCAGCTCGAACATCTTCAGCAGCTCCGGGTCAAGGCCCACCTAGAGCGCAACAACTCGAATCTCCATCAGCGCTGTGCACGGCAGCACTGGAGGATAAGGAAGAATGAAATGATCAGGTTCGTGCGTTGTGGTGGTGAGTGGTTACCTTGTCGCACCAGCGATCGTTGGGGTTGAAGCGAGTGTGCCACCCGCAGGAGCGCCAGTCAAAGACCGGGTTCTCCACCGTGAAGTAGACCCACACCGTCTTGTCGGACTTGACCTTGGGCATCTGGCTTACCTGCAGGTCGCGCGCGTGAAATACCACCGCCTGCGCCTGCTCCACCGACTCACGGCTGCTCGTGAACCGGCAAGTGAGATCTTCGTCGGCATCGGGGTCCGCTGCAGTTGGTGATTTGGCTCAGACTGGTGGGGTTCACTGTTGCTGTTGTTGTTAAACGTACAGCTTTGCCCTTGTCTTTGGCAGCGCCTCACCACAGGCACCGGGTACAGGGGCCTGTCGAAGAACGGCGTCCAGTAGATGATGAGGGTTTCCTCTCTGCCGGCGTCGCCAGTTGACGGGCCACCGGAAGATGCGTCTCCCACGACGGCGGAGGAAAAGATCCACCAGATCGTCAGAAGGCTGACCCACAGCGCCCCGCAGATCAGCACTCGCCGCTGCAAGAAATAGCCGTAGAGCAGCGGCAGCACCACGGACGACGTGGCGGATGTGCGAACAGGAGATGGCGAGGGCTTGTGGGCGACGCCCTGCAGGTGCTGCTGAATCAGACCCATCTTCAGGAGGGTTGATGGGAAAAGAGGAGTCCGCGCAGTAACTGGGAGGTGCCCGCGGGCCGGCGCGAAACCTTGTAGCGGCGGAGTCCATCTTGTGCCAGATTGTTGCACAGCGCTGGTGCATGTGCTGTATGGGTGGGTACTCCCAGACCTGTTAAAGATGCTAATTTTCCGACAGTTAACCAGTTGCAAAAACCGATTAACCGAGTAACGCATTCTTTAGCAATTCGTTAAGGGTCAAATGCTCAAAGCGTGATGGCAGGACAGTTTGCCGCACGTGTACAAGCCAAACGGTTGGTCATCACCCACTTCAGCTCAGGTAAACCTTCTCCCTGTGGCGTCCTTTCTTTATCTACCCCCGACTCGCGAGCCTTGGTCTTCACGGCAGACCGCTCACATGAACCATCATGGTGCAGATACGAAAGCCGTGGAATGAGGAGAAGGTGCCGTCGATCAAGGAGCTGCTAGAGGAGACCCGCGCCCAGTGCCCGGACATCGCGGAGAGCGTCTTCGCCGCGTACGACTACTGGTGGATCCCAAGAAGACGTGAGCTTGCCTTGCTCTCAGCCTCGGCCCAGAGCTCGAGGTCGCAGCCATTCGCGCGCTGATCCTCTTGATCCGCCGCCCTCCAGTACGCAGGCTGCCAGCCTCAGCCCCATCCGGACTTGATGGAAGAACACCTGCCGACTCACACACGCATCAATCCGCACCGCAGACCAGGCGTGCGTTCTCGTTCCGGTGCAAATCTGGGGCCAGGCGCGATGCGCTCAGGCACAAGACGAACCGAACCACCTCGAGCTCCTTGACTGGGTGGTTGCCCAGCTTCTGGAGGTGCTTGCGGCACCCCCGGACGAGGTCATCCCGAAGGCGAGATGCGAGTTCTGGTGAAGAGTCTTCACTCGTTGGTACCCCCGTCAGGTACACCACTCCAACGATCACCCAGTTCGGCCCTGGGTTGCAGGCAACCACCTATAACATTCTGTGAACTTCGCCAGGTGGTGACACCAGGTTATAGCAGGGGCTGAGGGCCTGTGTGGCGGCTGTGAATCGCCTCGCTGTCTCCAATCCCAAGAGTCAGGTATGCCCGACCACCACCCATTTTTCCCAGTTAGTTTGGCTCACGACACACGACACTCGGTACACACGACACGGCTCTGCAGGTCGTACCAGATGCTCGATTTCTGTGCGCAAGATCCAACTCGCTTTCTTTCTGCCGACGCCACCATTGAATCAAGCTTGCGCATCGTCATCTTGGTAAGATTAGACTTCTCTTCGTGCTCCATCTGTGTTCATAGCACCATGAGTTCCAATTCCTTTCTCGCGTGGCCGGGCAGGCGAAACCGGAGGTGAACGGGCTGCTGCTCAAGCAACTTGGTGTGCCTTCCCAGCGTGGTGGAGGCTTGCCTGGACCAACTTCTTCCGAGCCACATCACCGCCCTGGCGCAGTACCAGTGCACGAGCTTCAGCGTGGATCCCAATATCTTCCAGTCTGCACCTCTGTTCGCTGGCATTGGTCCTTTTCCCTTCCCACTGCACCCGTTCCCTGATGCGCTTCTTTTACGTGGCACACGCTCACGCACCGCACACGCACACACGCACACGCACGCGTCCGCGCAATTACAGGCCTTCTGGCGACACACTATCCCACACAACTCCGCCCATGGCTCAAGGACCTGTCGACCACCCTGGCGCAGCACTTCGGCTGCTTCGTTTACAACTCCGGTCTCGAGCGTTCGGAAGCAGTGCCGGAAGCAAACAGACCAATCGCACACTTTGTAAAATATTTATGCTAAAAAGCCTACCTATTTCTTTTACTTCGCCGTCGAACAACAACAGCTGGACATCAACGATGGCGCAAGCAATGCTGCAGGAGCCGACAGCTGTCGACCGCTGTGCCCTGGAGCTTTGGCGGCTGCACGGCAGCGGGCCAGTGGCCTCAACCACTGAGGGGGAGCTCCTGGTGGAGTGCATACTGGAGCGGCTGGCCTCGACTGAGGGTCCCCCGCTCAACAAGCTCTTTGACTGGCTCTTCTTCGACATCTCGCCTCGTGCGTGCCTCACCTTCCTTGATGGACCACCTTCTTCGTACGAGCCTTTTTCATGTCTTCTGCGCCACTTGTTGAAGAGGTTGTGTTGGGGGGCGAGGAAGCTGAGCTGACACAACAAGGGAACCTCCGGTAGGACGACTACTTCTACTGATGGCCAGGTCGAGAAGGCCGAGCTCTTCGTAGCCATCGGCTCGCAGGTGCTGGAGCGGTGGCAAGAGGCGAGCGGCAACTCAGGAACGGAGGAAACGTCGAACCTCTACACGCAGCACTCGGCCGGCCTGTGGCAACGCCTGTGGGCTGCGACGGAAGATCGCTTGGAAGTCGACCCCGCTGAAGGTGTGGCAGTGCTGTTGCTGCGATGCTTGACAGTGATCCATGGCTTCCTCCCATCGCTGAGCCAAGGTGCGCTCTTCTCTCTTGCTTTGTGTGATGTGGGCGCGCCATGAGTGCATTGGCATGACCTTGGCCTGCAAGTAGGGGGAGTTTGGGAAGCCAGGACGCCCGTGGCTACGGACCTCTTGGCTCAGTTCAAGCACAGCGTGCTTCTGCACGCCAGCGCTGCCATCGTCCTGGGCACGCACTTCCTCTACACTTTGCTTTGGGGGGGGGGCGACATGCCAGTCATTGAGCAAGCATGAGGGAGGCTGGTGTTGGTGTCTTCTCATCTCGCCTGACGGATGGCAAACAAATAGAGGGGCTGGCGTTCCTGGGCGTGGTGGCCAAACAACTGGAAGATGGCGTGTGGCCATTCCTTTCCGACTTTCGACGGGTACGCGCCACGGCGGGTCAGGAGCCGTGTACTCAACCATTCAACCCTATATCACACCTACCATACCATCATCATATGTGACGTCTCATGTTTGTCCTCCACTCAGCTGTGGAACCGAGCGGACGACCCCTGCCTGCTGCGCCTGTTTGGCCACGCGGAGAGCCAAGTGCGGCTCGCGACTCTCGAACTCATACAGCCGTCCAGTGAAGCCTTCCTGGAGGCCTACCGCGACGAGATGTACAGCAAGGTACCCTCCCGCTGCTCTTCACTCATGGCGGCCTCAGCACCACAAGTCACCTTGTCCACAAACACCAGATCTGGTGGATGTGCATCGACGATTGTGACGCACGAGTTCGCGCGGTGGCGTGCCGTCGCCTCCACGCGGCTTACATCCATGACACCGCCATCAAGCTTCGTTGGCAGCTGCCAGCGATAGTTCTCCGACTGGACCAGGTGGGCAGTTTGGTCCTGACACCAATGCAGATCGGGCGGTGCTGTGGCTCACTTACATCGGCCACCTGGTGTCGCCCCCTCTCACAGGAAACAGATTCCTCGACGCTTATGTCGCTCCTCGTGCTGCTGGCCAACTTTGTGCACCGCGTGGCTTCCGATGAAGAAGAAGAGGCTCGGGCTGAATGTACCTCTTTTATCAACTCGGCAGGGTATTGGCGACCCCCTCCCCGCACATTGACACTCACTCTTGCAGAGGTCGTCATGACCCCAAGCTGACAAATGGTCTCCTGGCTGGTGGTCGGCAGGCTGGTTGCAGCTGTCGCCAGGCTCGCCCGTTGGGAGGCCACGGTTCCGACACTCTTGGATCTGGCAGTGGACGCCGTGGTGGCGCATCTCCACAGCGCTGCGGAGCCGGAGTCCTCCAACGTTCTTGCAATCCAAACTCTGCCCAGCGAGCTCCAGCAGCGCATCGACAGTGCAGCAAGCGGCACCAGTTACAACCCCCCCCCCCACCCCTCACTCGCTCCCAACCTCTCCATTGTTGTTGCACCGGTTGGCTGATGTTTTTTTTTGTTTTTTTTGGTTTTCTCAGCTCCCCACCCAAGGGAATTGCGCAAGGGGGTGTTCAACAGCAGCGTGGAATGCCTGCAAATGCTTGCCGAGCTGCTGAAGGAGCAGATGTGGCCACTCGTTTTGGGGCTCGTTTCGTCCTGGCTGCACCCCGAACGCCCCTGGCAACTCAGGTGCGCCCCATTCGGCTCCCATGCCCATGAGAAGTAGCCTCAATGGGGGGCAAAACCAGGGAGGGCGGCCTCTTGCTTCTCCACTGCTTGAAGTCGCAATACAGCGACTTGTACCACACGCTCGACGACAAGGTCACCACGTTCCACCTTGAATTCATCGAGCGCTGCTTGTCCGATCCCCAGGTGCGTTTTGGCATCATAAGCGTCTGCGTAGACAACTGACCAAACACCACCACTCCATACCACACCAAAGTCTGAAGTGCAAGCGGCGAGCTGCGTGGCGCTCAAGAGCTACCACGGGCTGTTACTGCAACGCCCGGACCTCGTGGCAAAGCTGCTGTCGCTCTTGGCGCCGTCCAGCAGGCCGACCGAGCAAACGTGCCGGGCCGTGAGCGGCCTGCTGATCGCCGCCGGCGATCTCACGTGCCTCGGCCCAGAGCTCGAGGTCGCAGCCATTCGCGCGCTGGTCCTCTTGATCCGCCGACCTCCAGTACGCAGGCTGCCAGCCTCAGCCCGGTCCCCGGACTTGATCGCACAACACCTGACGGCTCCCACACATCAATCCGCACCACAGAGCGGGCGTGCGTTCACGATGGCCCTCGTTCCGGTGCGGATCTGGGGCCAGGCGCGATGCGCTCAGGCGCAAGTGGAACCGAACCACCTCGAGCTCCTTGACTGGGTGCTTGCCCAGCTGCTGGAGGTGCTCGTGGCGCCCCCCGATGACGTCGTCCACGAAGGCGAGATGCGAGTTCTCGTGAAGAACCTCCACTCGTTGGTGCCACCTTCAGGTACGCCCCTCCTACGATTGCCCAGTTCGGCCCTGGGTTGCAGGCAATCGCCTAACATTCTTGAGATTTGTCAGGTGGCAACACCAGGTCGGAGCAGGGGCTGAGGGCCTGTGTGACGGTAGTTAATCACCTCGCCGTCTCCAATCCCCAGAGTCAGGTATGTCCGACCACCACCCATTGTGCCCTTTAGGCTCACGACACGACACACGACACACGGCACACACGACACGGCTCAGCTGGTGCCAGGTGTGCTGAGCCTGATGCTCGAATTTTGTGAGCAAGATCCAACTCGCTTGCTTTCTGCCGACGACACCATTGAATCAAGCTTGCGCACCGTCATCTCGGTAAAGCCTTTTGTTCTTTGTGCTCCGTTCGTGTTCATAGCACCATGAGTTCCAATTCCTTTCTCGCATGGCCGGGCAGGCGAACCCGGAGGTGAACGGGCTGCTGCTCAAGCAACTCGTTGCGTGCCTTCCCGGCGTGGTGGAGGCTTGCCTGGACCAAATTCTTCCGAGCCACATCGCGGCCCTGGCGCAGTACCAGTGCACTGACTTCAGCGTGGATCCCAATATCTTCCAGTCCGCACCTCTGTTCGCTGCCATAGGTCCTTTTCCCATTTCATCCGTTCCATGTGCTTCTCTTTTACGCGACACATGCTCACGCACACGCACGCGCGCACCACCGCACACGCACACGCACACGACCGCAATTACAGGCCTTCTGGCGACACACTACCCCACACAACTCCGCCCATGGCTCAAGGACTTGTCGACCACCCTGGCGCAGCACTTCGGCCGCTTCGTCTGGGACTTTGCCTACGGCCAGCTGCAGCTCGTGGGCCTGCACTACGCCGACCACCTCGGGACCGATCTTCTCCAGCTGCTGCCCCACGTGCGCTTGCAGGTCAACTGGACGCCCCACGACGACCTGGCCGCCTGCACCCAGGGCATGGCCAACATGATGGCCGCCCTCGTGCGCCAACACGCCGACATCGTCACTTCGGTCGCCAACCGGGTCAAGATGGTGCGCGCCCTGGTGGCCTGGCTTGTCCAGGCCGAGCGGGCGCCGAGCGGAGACAGCACGCCCGACCGCGAGCTGCGCGACAAGGTGGGCTCTGCCCTGGAAGCCCTGCTGGGCGAAGGTGAAGGCGCCACCGACCCGCTCGAGCTGTGGCGCGAGGTCGCCAAGTATGATCATCGCGCCCAGTGGCTGCCGGATGAAGATGCGAGGGTGCAGGACAACCTCGCAGAGGTCATCAGGACAGAGCGGCTCCTTCCACCGGAGCACCCGTTCCTCGCCCTCCAACCCCCGGCCGCCACAGCCTACGCCGCCACACCAATGGACCAGGACGATGGCTGGAGTGTGTACGCGCAGCTGGGCGGTAATGGGAGAAGGTGACGGCAACTCTTGCACCAACAGGCTCGGCCGGCGGACAAAGGAAAAAGAGAAAAAGAAAAGAAAATATAGTTTAGCTGTGTGCGGCAAAACGAAGAACAAGATCGATCCCGTTCAAACTGTTCACGAAGGTGTCGCGTTAGAGCTTGGCTCAAAAATCTAGGAATGAATGGAGAGCCTGCCCCAAGCATAGAGGCGGCCGATGCAGCCTCTAAAGGGTCGTCTGGTTCTTCTTCGCTCTACACGGCCCTTGCCACGCCACCCCGCCATTACCCGGCGATTCATCAGCAGCCCATCACCCCCTCGTTGGTGGTGGGGGCTTCTCCACACGGCTACCACTACTTGCCTGCTAGCCCGCTGCATCCCAGCTACTGCAGGCGCATCGCGAGCCCGATGAGGCACTACGCGATGATGCCAATGGGAAATCCGCCCAACAATCCGGAGGAGCGAGATGGAAGCGTAGCGGATGTCGACCAGAGCCCCTTCATGGCGGCAGAGTTGCAGGAGCTTGCGAGCACCGGTGGCCTCCCACAACCCTACGCCCACCTCGCCACCAACTCCTCCGCTCTCCCCCTGCCGCCCTCACCCTTTCGACGCCACTTTCAAGCGCTGCGCGTAGCGTCGCCAGCCCAGCGATCGCTGCCCAAGGACACCATCCACCACCCCATCCCATCGACGCGTGATGATGGCGACGACAACGACCAGCCCACGGCGACCTGGTCCACGTCTCACGTTCAGTCGCCTTCTCTTTCCTTCCTCGCTTCCCCTCGCGCCCAGCACTCGCTCACCTGCAGCCAGGTGCTTGCGGCCACCCTCGCCTCGGCCCTGCCCCGCGTCGCGTTGTTCCGATTCAACGACCCGCGCGTCGATGGGCTTCTACTTCCGCTCAACGACGAGCTGCTCCCGACGGGCCAAGTCGCGGTGGGCATGCCCGGTGCTGCCGGCGGCGACATCATCATCGACGACGAGGTGTGGCCGTGGGCGCCCGGTGAGTACCTGGAAGAGGTATTTGAGGGCGAGGGGATCGAGGTCGGCGTGGTCGACCACCGCGGCAGGCGCGTGCGACGAACCAAGCTGCCGCTCGTCCTTCGCGAGGGCTGGCGGTTGCTCGTGGTCAG
>CDFB01044302.1:0-11587 GCA_000826425.1 Acanthamoeba lugdunensis | reverse complement strand
ACGTCGCGGGCCAGGTACGCCTTGATTCGCTCGCGAGACGCCACGCCATCGAGGAATGGCTGGATGTTGGGGTACTTGGCTGCCGCATCCTTGCTGCCCTCCACTCGCGAGAATACCATGCCCAGGGTCACCCACAGACTCACGTCGGCCACGCTCAGCTACAAACAACGACGATACGATCAACACAACGGATGCTCAGGCGCACGCATGCATTACAGGCAACATCGAGTAAGATAAGGTACCTTGGAGCCGACGAGGTGGCCGTTGTTGCCGTTCTTCTCGAGCAGCTTGGAATAGATCGCGAACTGCGCGGGAAGGAACTCATTGAGCAGGCTGGCCTTGGCCTCGGCTCGCTTGTCGTCGGGCAGCGGAAGGAACAAGGCCTGGACCAGGCGGGTCACAATGTCGGCCACGCCCTCCAATGCCTGGTCGATCAGGGCAGCGTCGTGTGAAGTCTCACCGTAGTAGCCGTGCTGCCGCGCCACATGTCGGGCGATGGCCGCGCTCTGCGCCAGCACCAACCCGGGCTCCTCGTAGATGGGCAGCTGGCCAAACGGCGCCTTACCTGCGTCATCCCCAGAATGAGACCATGGCTGGGTTGTGAGCTATCAACAAGAGGAAGGGAAAGAACCTGCGGCTTGGTACTCAGGCTTGACCTCGGCCCAGTTGGTGATGGCCACGAAGTCGTAGTCCACGCCGGCGTCTTCCAGAAGAATGCGAGGTACCTCGGCACGACCGGCCGAGTTGAAGTAGGTGAGGGTAGGCTTCGTCACTGTCGCGCTGGCCATCTTTCCTTGTTGTTTAGTGTTGTTGTACTTGCTGTTCGAACAGGATTTGCTGTTGGTATTTGCCGGCTTCCCTTTTATGTCGTTTGCACTTCGGCCCTTCGGGAAGCTTCTCGGCGATATCGCTCACATGCCGCAACAGCTCCATTCCTGTGAGTGGTCCGACTATTCGGCAATTAAGACAAAAGCCGATAGGACCTTTATTTTAATATTTATTTATTGATAATGGGAATAAAGGAAAATAATATTAAATGGCTTTATTATTTATTCTCCTTTTGGTGGCGGGTACGAGTCTGTGCCGTTTGGGGAAGAGAGCGAGTACCACTCGTTGCCGAACACCTGCCTGAAGCTCTCAAGAAGCACCGGCGTGACTTCCTCCACACTCACTTCGCGGTTCAACTCTTTCGCCAGAGACGTGACCTGTTGGAACGAACTTCGCTAAGCGATCGCACACCCACCGCAGCACGCACACGAGAAAGACAGCGCACCTCTTTGTCTCGAATTCGGCACGGAATGATGGCATCGTAGTGGGTGAGATCCGGGCACACATTCAACGCAAATCCTTTGGGTAGTGAAACACTTGCATCAGTTCCTCTTGCGCCTCTCCACAATGACAAGAAAGAGGGGAGCGGGGATGGTACCGTGCATGGTGACCCAGCGAGAGACGGCGATGCCAATGGCCGCGATCTTTCGTTGCCCGTCGATCCACACACCGACGTCGGATGTGGTGTGACTCTTCAGCCCGAACTGCGCGAGAGTGCGCACCAGGACCTCCTCCAGCGCATGCACGTACCATCGTACCTGGTACCCGAATGAGTGAGCTTCGAGACCTAGAGAGGAAATGTGAAGAGAGTAACAGGAAGGTGCATGTACGCTGGGCGTGTAGCGATTAAGGTTGAGTATGGGATAGCCCACGATCTGGCCCGGCCCATGCCACGTCACTGCGGGCAAACGCACAGTTGGTTGAGGTTGTGAGCGGAGGGAGAAAGGGAAAGAAAGAGAGAGAGAGAGAGTACCGGCGCCGCCTCTGCCGGTTTTGACGACCTGGCAGCCTCGCTCCTCGAGGGTGTGGATGGGCACGAGGAAGTCCTCTTCCGTGTTCTGCCGGCCCACCGTGTAGACTGGCGGATCGTGCTCCACGAGCAATAGCGTGTCTTGTGGCGTTGGCTGCCCACTTTGTGGGACTTGCACATGCAGGCAGGCGCTGTGTGAGGCCCCCGCTACAGCCCGGCACAGCGCGATTGTGTGTGCCGTACGTACCTGTCGAGGTGGTGGCATGGTGGGTGCTCAACGTGTCCCTCGCGGCTTCGGCCAGTTTGAGAGAGTGGGCCAACGACTGTTGCATGTGCAGAGCTGGCAGGTAGGGCTGCACAGGAGAAAGCAGAAGATCGATGTTCACACATCGGATGATTAAACCCGTTGAAAGACGATCAGCCGGCAATACAACTGACTGCACATACTAACGTACCTGCCGCCCAAGTTGCCGCACTACGATGGTCGGTTTGGCCCTTTGCATCTTGCTCGAGTGTGGGCGGTCACTACGGAAAGTACCGTTTTCCTCCCTTTTCCTTTTGTTTTCCAGGAACAGGGCATCGATGTTCAATCAGGTTGGCTTCTTCTTAGTTGTTGCTGTACATCTGAACGATCGTGCTGCAGCACCTACCGCTGCTGTGCGTGCTGCTGAGTGCGCTGCTGGTTGAGCAGATTCTTGATGAAGTACTCGCCTGCCTTGTAGCTTGACCGCACCAGCGGCCCGCTGGCCACATACTTGAACCCGAGGCCCTCGCCCTCCTCCCGCCACTGGTCGAACTTCTCGGGCGTCACGTACTCTGCGGGAGAAGGGTCAGTGTCACTCCCGCGACCGCACACGCACACGCGCCGTACCGTGCACTTTCATGTGCTTGCGGGTGGGCTGCAGGTACTGGCCCAGCGTGAGGAAGTCCACGCCAGCGCTCCTCAGGTCCCTCATCGCCTGCCGGATCTCGTCGTCCTTCTCGCCGAAGCCCTGTTGCCCCCGTGTGTGTGTGTGTGTGTGTTTTCCAAGTGCATGAGGACCAGCACTTTGCTTCCAGTGGAGGAGGGAGCAGGGCGTACAAGCATGATCGACGATTTGGTGTAGAGCGAGGGTCGGGCCTTCTTCGCGTGCTCGAGCACGCTCAGCGACTGCTTGTACCCCGCCCGGTAGTCACGCACCCACCGCTGCATGCTCTCCACCGTTTCTACACGCGCGCCCACCACTCGCATTAGGGCGACTGACGGCGCTGTCGTGTTTCGAGGTAGGCCGTTGCCCGTGTGCGAATCGCAGGGAGGAGGGTACCAATGTTGTGGGCAAACACATCGAGCCCGCTGTTGGCCATGATCTCCACGAGCGACAGGTCGCCGCGGAAGTCGCCCGTAAGGCATTCGACCAGGATGGAGGGGGTCTTCTCCTTGACCAGCTGCACCGTTTCGGCAAAGTGGTTCACGCCAAAGTCCTTGAGATCGTCCCTGTGCAGCAGAGGCGCGGGTGTCAGCACCCCAGGCACCCCAGGCACAACACATGCTGGCCGACACTGCGTGGTACCGATCGACGGTGGTGATGACAATGTAGCCAACGCCCCACTTGGCTACGGCCTCGGCTGTGTTCAGCGGCTCCGCGGGGTCGAGCGCTGGTGGCGTTCGACTGCCGATCAGCGTGACAGACACACGCGTGGTGAGCTACTCGTCCAATCCGCCCTGAGGGCGCAGGACTTGTGGAGGGGGGAGTTGAGGGCACACCTGGTGTGAACGGCGCAGAAGCGGCAGCCGCGAGTGCAAGTGTCGCCCATGATCATGATTGTCGCGGTCGCGGTGTGGTCCTTTCCTCCGCCCCAGCACTCGCCAATGTTCGGGCACTTGGCCTCCTTCACTCAGTTGCGAACACACACACACACACACACGTCAGCACTGGCCTTGAATCAGACTTCCAATGCAGGTTACCTGGCACACGGTGGCGAGCTTGAGACCCTTGAGCTGCTCCTTGAGGGCATAGTACCTGCCGTCGCCCGTGCCGGCGATCTTCGTCTTAAGCCACGGCGGCAGCTTTCCCTCCCTCCTCTTCCTACGCACGCGCACCACCACCGCACACGCACCACCGCACACGCACACCACCGCACACACGATGCAGATGAGATCAAGCATGGGAAAATGTCCGATGGCTCAAAGGGGGCAGCGTACGTCGGCTTTTCCTCAGCTGGTGCGCTGGACGAGCACGACGAAGACGAAGATGGCAGGGCCGACGACGACAAGGGGAACGGAAAGGCAGAGGAGGCTGTCGATGGCGTGGCGGGCGTGGCGGCGAGCTTGACGAAGTGGTCGAGCGTGGCCTCGCTGGCGTTGGCCTGGCTCTGCAGCTCGTCCCTCAGCTGCTCCCTGGTCGTAGCCACCGACCTGCGACCAAAGTGGCCGCCGCACTGGATCCATCAAAGGCGGAAAAGGGTCATCTTTCAATCCATCATCGTCTGTTTGATTGTGTGGGGCGAACCTCAAGAGTCCTGGCGCCAGCTGCACCGATCGGGCTGGCCCGGGTGGAGATGTGTCGTGCGCCCGCAAGCAATCTCGCCCGTGATGATTGCATTGATGAAGTTTCCGGAAAGAGCCGTAAGTGGAGGAGATCCAATAAATGAGCTGGTCGAGCGCGGCAGAAGTGGATGAACAAGAATCTCGTCAGAAGACGCTCTCCACACCGGAAAGATGCACAAAAACAGAAACAAGTGCCTTTCTTTTTCCTTTTTGAAAAAGAAATTAATTGTTTTTCATTTTGATTGGAATAAAAATAAATAAAAGAAAATAAATAAACGACCGGGTCGTTACAGTTCGGTCTGGGCGTGCTGGAGGAAGGCGATGAGCTCCTTCTCCTTCTCCTCGCCGATGAGGGCCAGCAGGTCGGCATCCTCCGCCGAATCGCCGCTCTTGTCGGCGTCGCCTCCCTTCTTGCCGCCCTCGTCGTCATCGTCATCGTCGTCGTCTTCAGCATCGAGGTCCCAGTTGAGCAAATCCTCGTCCTCTTCATCGTCGTCCTCCTCCCCTTCTTCATCCATCTCGTACATCATCTTCTCCTTGCCCTTCGACGGCGTCTGCTCCTTCGGCGCCGACTTCTTCATCGTCGTCCTCTTCTTCTCCTCCCAGTCCTCGATCAGCATGTCGCCGCCGTAGGCTTGCTTCTCCTGCGGCTCACCCTCCGACGGCGCGGTCGTCGTAGCTTGGGCGGCGACTTCGTTAGTGCCATCGTCATCTTCGTCGTTGTCGTCGTCGTCGTCGATGTCGAGCGAGACGCCCTCGACCTCCATCTGCTGCTGCTGACGCAGCTGCTCGGGGTTGAGTCGGCTCGCGGCCTTCTTCTTCATCCCGCCGATGTTGAGCCGCAGCCCCGCCAGCTCGCTCTCGCGCGCCGCGGCGCTCTTCATCATCGACGACGGCCCGACCGACGATTTCGTCGCGACGCTCGAGTGCGGCAGTTCCATTGAGCCGCGGTCCTTCGACTTCGATGATGGTTTCGCCCCCTTCTTGTTCTTTCGGCTCGACATCGAGTCCTTGCTCGCGCTGGCCACCGACGAGGGCTTCTTGGGCGTGGTTGGCTTCTTTTCGAAGAGGGACGACAGCCAGGAGGAGCCGGAGGACTTCTCGGGGGGCGGCGGCTCCGAGCTCTTCTCGCTGAGGGGCTCCGAGCTCTTCTTGCTGGCTACTGGCGCGCGGGTCCTCCACGTGGATTCCGTCTTCTTTGCCTTCTCGAAACGGTCTTCAGACGGCGGCGGCGGCGGCGGAGCATAATGGGCTGCGCTTGGAGCTCCCGGCGGTGGTGGCGGCGCTGCGTGGGACGACCGTACCGATGGTGCCGGTGCCGGTGCCGGTGCCAGTGCCGGTGATGACAGACTCATTGCAGTTGACTTGGCCAGCGGTGCCATCGGCCGAGAGGGCGGCGGCGCGCCCCCAGGTGCGGGCGGGGCTTTGAAGGCCTGAGTCTGCTTCTGCGTCTGCTGGAGACCCAGCGCTTGGTCGGCCGGCCCATGCGGGTACGAGGCTGACGTCAACGCGTACGGCGAAGGGGCCGCGGCAGGAGCGGCACCACCCGCTCGCGGCGGTGCGCCGTAGCCGAAGGAGTGCAGCTGGGGTCGTGGAGGCGGACCACCACCGCCCGGTGCCGGAGGCACACGGTGCGGGCTGCCTGCAACGTTGGATTGAGGAGATCGCACGGGTGGTGCTTCGAACAGGGCGCGAGCAGCCATGACCTGACTGGCCCGAGGCGATGCAGCTCCCATAGGCGCCGGCGTCGTGGCCGCGGCCGCGGCCGGCCGTGCAGCACCTAAGGTGCCAACGGGGCTGGTGCTGAAGCTGGTAGTGGTCGTGGGTGCCGTAGTGCTGGCGGTACTGAACGTGTGTTGCCGCGGTGAGTGCCCGGCCTTCCCCTCGACGGATTCCGATCTGCTCTTGGTCCTCGTTTGGGAGCCTGTCACAGTACTGCGGGCGCGTTGGACCTGCGCCCTCTCCACCACCGCCTCCTCGTCCTGCTTCTCGGCGTCCCACATCTGCTGCGCCACGCTCTTCACGCTCGACGCCGACGATGAAGATGACGACGACGACCGAGAAGATGAAAACGCCTGCGACGACGACGACGAGGGCGTGGTCGCGGTTGCAGACGCCGAAGAGGCCAAGCTCGAGCCCTTCGCAAACGGCGCGGCCGCTGTAGCCGCGCGTCGCAGTCCGCCTCGGCTCCCACCGCGACTCCGGCCTCGGCTCGACATGCCCCGACCTCCGTCCACTCGCTCGGCAGAGGGGACGGCCCTGTCGCGCTTGGCATCCTTCGCGCGGTCCTTTTCCACCATTTCCTTGTCCTTTGCCTTGTCCTGCCCTTTCTTCTTGAGTGCCTTCTTGCTCCTCGTCTTCGTGTCGGTCTTGGTCCTCTTCCGCTTCTCCTCCACCTTTGCGCCGATCGAGCCCTTGCGCTTGCTCGGCGGGGCCCAGTCCTCGTCGCTCTCGTCCTCTTCCTCGCTTGATGCTTCCTCCTGCTCCTGCTCCTGCTCCTCTTCATCTTGATCCTTCATCTCCTCCGTTTTCTTCTCCTCCTTCTTCGTCCGCATCTTTTTCTTCTCCTTCTTTTCATCCTCCTTCTCCTCTTTCTCAACTTCCTTCTCCTTCTCCTTCTTGTCCTCGAGCACCATCTCGTTCTTGGCGACGTAGTCATCCGCGAAATTGGCCGCGTAGCTCGAGCTGGAAGATGGGGTGCTCGCCGCCGACCCCGCAGAGAACGCTTCGTTCTGCCGCGTCGCTCCGGATAGCATGTCGAACTCATCGTGCTGGGCATGGTGATATCTCTGCTGTAATGCACACACGAAACACGCACACACAAAACATATAACACACGTATGATGTGAGTGGGTGGTCGGGGGCAGGAACCGTGGTTAATTGGTACGGACCGAATCGCTAGCCTGTCTGGTGGTGCCAAGGAACCGGGAGAACACGGAGGATATCGACGGGAGGCGGCTCAACAGGGACCTCTGGTGGAGTTCCTTGCTGCCCCGCCTGAAGTGCTCCGCCTGCTGTGCGAGCTCCTCTGTATGTGCTTCGATGTCCGCCAGCGAATCCGCCCTGTTCACCATGTCTTCGACCACCTGGCCGGCGATCTCGCGCACCTCCGCTAGATTTCTGGTGATCTCCTCCAGTCGCTGGCGCGATGCCGACTCCTCCTCGCTGCTCTCTTTCTCCTGCGCGAGCGCGTGCCGGATGGTGTTCTCTTCTTCGAGATCCATCGCTGCCATCGGGTCGTCGGGCTGTTGTTCGCTGCCCCCGCCGGTTACCAAGGTCGCTTGCTCCAGGAGTATCGTCGGTTGGAACGGCTCGTCATCCCAGCCTTCGTCATCGTCGTCAGAGCCGCTCGCTGTCGCCGCGTTGCGCCTGGCCAACATTGCCGAGGCCAGCGACTGGTTCACGGCAGCGTCGTCGCTCGACACCGGCGCACCCTCGGCGTAGGCGTAGACACTAGCCGCCATGTCGGCCTTGACCGCAGCTCCGGCGTAGCCCTCGTGCATGGCGTCGTCCAGAGGTACGCCGGGGTCGTTGTCGGCGCGATAAAAGTCGTCCGAGTCGGCGTAATATGCAGTGCCCGTGGGCTCTGCGGGTGGTGGCGCGATGGGCGTAGGAGGCGGCCCGCCAGCGTAGCCGTACGGGTCGTCGAGGTCGTGGTCGGCGCTCGCATAGTAGGCGCTCGGGTCGACCGGTGCGCTCGTAATCGGAGCGATGGTCGCAATTGGAGCTATGGGCTTGATCGGAGCCAAGCGCATCCGAGCTGGCTGGCTGCGGAGAAGGTCGGCGCGGCCCTGATCGCTGTCGCCGGTCGAATGCGGGACGAGCGCGCTCTGAGTGAGCCGCGACCGATCGGCGTCCTGCTTGGCTGCACCGCCGACGGGCGACGGGTCGGTGAGCTTCTTCTTGAGGGCGGCGATGAGGGCCTGGGCCTTCTCGTAGGACAGCGCCGCCACGTCGATGTTGGCCTGCGCGAAGAGCTTCTGCCACTCGGGCGGGATCGGCTTCTTCTTGTCGCCCTGCTCCTGCTGGGCCTGGGCCTCCTCCGCCTTCTGCATCTTCTCCTCTCGCTTGGTGTCGCCAAAGGGCGAGTAGTAGAAGTGTTGGCCGTGGAAGTACCGCTTGAGCTGACGCACGTCTATGGTGCCAGGGCCGGTTGCGGCGCCGTCGACGAGGTGCGCCTCGACCTGCTCCAGGTTGGCCCGCACGGAGATGAGCAGCGGGTGCGAGGCCGCGTGTGATTTGTGGAGGATGGCGAGGGACGACTGGAACAGGTCGCGCGCCGCGGTCAAGTGGCCGCCCAGCACGTGGAGCACGCCCAGGTTGTTCCTCACGAGGCCCACGTGACTGTGTTTCTCGCCTTTGTGGTGCGGGGGGAATGTGAGCGAGCCGGCACAAGGTCGACAAAAACAGCATTGGTGCGGGCGCACCATAGATCTGGACAAACAGTTCCATTGCCTTCTGCGCGCACTCGACGGCCTTCTCCAGCTGGGCGGCCGGCAGCAAGGGCTCGTTCGGGGCCAAGGCGTAGGCCAAGTGGTCCAGCTGTGCACGAATGGTGAGCCAGCCAGCTCAGATAGTTTGAATTCTTACCACAGCTTCGACATACCGTAGCGGCGACGGAGGAGTGGCGCGGGCCAACAGCGGCGGCCTTGATCCGGAGCGAGTTTTTGAACACAGTCTCGGCTTCGCTATGCCGCCCCAGCCCCACGTAGACTTGACCCAGGGTGTCTAGGGCTACGCCTACATCGGAGTGCTCGGCGCCTCGTGCTTCTTGTACCATCTAAGCACGCGAGAGTTTGAGCTTGTGTCGTGTGTCGGGTGTGTATCGTGCGGGTGGTTACCTCGACGAGGGTCTCGGCGAGCGGGAGGGCAGCCGAGAAGAATTCGGGTCCTTTGGAGAGCAGCAGCAGGCAGCGATGGTGAAGGGTGCGCGCCACCTCCCAGTGACGCGGTCCGTACTCGGCCTCCTTGATACGCATCACCTGCTCGTACACGTCTTCGGCCTCCTCCAGTTTGCCTGCGTTGTTTGACCAACATACGAACGAGCGCGTGGTGAGGCGAACTTCGTTGACTTCCTTCGATGGAAAGAAAGAGGCGGGTGGTGGTCACCTTGCTTGGTGTAGGCCAGCGCAAGAGCCTCCAGAGTGGTGGCAACGTCTGAGTCGTCGTTCTCTTCGGCGCCCTCCTTCTTCAGCCCTTGGCGCTTGATGCGCAGGGCCTCGACGAGCGCGACTTCGGCCTTTTCCACTTGGTCATATCTAGAGATGTAGAAATGCGTGTGTGAGCCAACACAGTGACGGTCGTGGCAGCAGCAATACGTAACCTGATGTAGAGCGAGGCCAAGTTGTCAAGTATGCTGGCCACCTCCACGTGATCCGAGCCCAGCGTCTTCTTCAGCAACGCCAACGCTTTCTGAAATTAAATAATAATAAAGGGG
This sequence comes from Acanthamoeba lugdunensis, assembly GCA_000826425.1. NCBI lineage: Eukaryota > Discosea > Longamoebia > Acanthamoebidae > Acanthamoeba > Acanthamoeba lugdunensis. Next base: position 1,825 of record CDFB01044302.1, on the reverse strand, counting down.
AAAGGAATGATGTTAACAAATGGGAAGAACAAGGCAGCGAGCGAATCGAAGAAAGCTTGGGCCGTACGAGGTAGGCCTGCTCGGCTTTCTTCTGTTTGTTGGCGGTGGCGTAGAGATGGGCCAGCGAGGCCAATGGCATAGCCAGCAGCGGATGCACGTTGCCCAACGCTGCCCGCTTGATTCGCAGCTCCTCCTATAGTGATACGATCGTATTCCACCTTCCCATATCAGCTGCATGGAAACATGCTGCAAGCAAGAGCACAGTGTTGTTGTTGATGATGATCGTGACCTTGTAGTAGTTCTCCGCTTCTTTGAAGTCGCCCTCCGCTCCCTTTCTTTCGGCGAGGTCCAGCAGGCCCATGATCTTCCATCGTATGTCGATCTAAAGAAATTGTAAAGTCGTTAGGATTGGCTTGCAGCTTTCGCGATTGCACGCATGGGCGCAAAAATGTAGGGTTCGCGTACCGAAACCAACTCGTCGAGAGCCAGAGGTGTCTTGACGGTGAACGCCACGCTGGCAAACGTTTCGTCGTTCCCCTGCGCCAAGCGCTCGGTCGTGTCGGGCCTGAGCGTGATGGCCGTGAGGGAGAGCACCACCTGGAGGATGTTCCACTTTTGCACGCTCGCCTCGATCGAAGACTCCTCTGTCGTGCATTCTGCATCTTCGCGCAGTTGAAGAACGCGCGTGCGAAGATTCGGCCCGAGGCTCTCCGTGTCCTGCTCGTGGAAAACGAAGCGACGCTTGAGCGCAACCATCACTTCCTCGTTCCAGAACGCCTCGCTCTGTGCGCCACACCCTGTGCCACCATGCCATGTGAGAAGTGTGCGTTGTACACAACAACAACAGTGCAAAACGTGGTTGAGCGGCCCGCCGGCGTACCGAGGAGGAGGTTGAGGTAGTTGATCGCCAGGCCGTAGTAGTCCTCACGCGGCCGAGGAGCGGGCAGGGAGCGCATGCTGTTATGCACTATCGCAGCAAACGCTCGCCCGATCATCTGCGCCCACAGGAGGTTGCGCACACCAGGCAGCTGCCCCGACGCGTAGTGCGCCAGCATACCCGCATACCTTACATTTCACATGAAATTCGTCAGGCACGCACCGCTGGCGTACACCGCAGAGCAGAGGTGGTGGGCGCATACCTCATGTTGACGCCCTGCTCGTGAAGGAGGCTCTTGATGTCGATCTCGGGGATCTTGTTGAGCCCCTCGATGGCCAGCCTCTTATCGAGCGCGCGCAGGATGTCGCCATTGACGAGAAACGGGATGGTCTCGTGGAGCATGTGCTTCGTGGCGGCGATCACCTCGCAGTTGTTCTTCTTCTTGTTGTGCGCGCCCCAGCCGGTGAAGGCGTCCGACGAGAGCGGGTGGGGGCTCTTCTTCACCGCCTCCGATCGCAGCAACCGGAACAGGTGGCAGCCGCGCACAGCCAGATTGGGCGTCACCGGCGGAAAGAGCTGCAAAGGCCCAAGAGAATCGGTCAGCATCTGAAGAATAAGAATAACAACATTAAGAATAATAAGGCCAAAAATGCGTACGCGAGCTGTGTCGACGCAGTAGTAGCGACCATCGAGACCGATGTGGCCTTCAATATCTACAGGGCCGTACATCAGTTTCAACGTCCCCGTCTTCCGCTCCTTCACATAGTGGCCTTTCAAATTCTGCCCAAGCGAGAAAGGAAGTGATGAGTTTCAGATGATGCCGATATCTATCGTGCACCTGTCGTCGCATCAATGCAAGCCAGCACGTACCAGCACGTTGGCGATTTGTTTCATCTTCTTGGAGAACCCTTTGTCGGAAGCGATCGTGAAGCCGCCATCCGCGCTACC
>CDFB01044181.1:0-12301 GCA_000826425.1 Acanthamoeba lugdunensis | reverse complement strand
TCTGATCCTGCTACTCCTCGCAGTTGATGAAGCGAACGGAGAGCTTCATCATTCGCCGGACCAAGGACCTTCTGCGCCAATACCTACCTCCCCGAGGTATCGCTTCCCTCTTTGGCTGGTACTGCGCTACGATCAAGATTCTTACGGGACTTTTCTTGTCTCTTGACGTGCTCAGTGGAGCAGGTGGTGTTCTGTCGGCTCTCATCGCTCCAGGCGGACTTGTACAGGCAGTACCTCCGCTCCACCATGGTGTGTTCGGTCCTTTCGGGTGGTCAGCAGGCGGCGGCTTTATCCTGCATTATCTCTTTGCGCAAGCTCTGCAATCACCCGTGCGCCATCTTCCCTAAGCCAGAGGTATTCAACCCTCTCCGATCCCATGTGACTATGTCGGCTCACCTGTGATTGCTCCTTTCAGGTCGAGGCAGAACCGGAGATGAAGAAGGTGGTCGCTCTCTTTCCCGAGGACTTCACCGCCACCACCCACGATATCGAACTGTCGGGTACCGCACTCCACTCCCCGACGATGTATGGCTGGCTCGGCATTTACCTGTTTTCCCTCACCATAGGCAAGATGGAAGCGCTCGACAAGCTTCTCGGCGTAATCAGGACCACGACGAAGGACCGAGTCGTGATTGTGTCGAACTTCAAGCAGTCTCTGGACGTCATGCAGACCTTGTGCAAGAAGCGGTCTTACCGCTTTGTGCGCTTGGATGGCTCCACGCCCACGGGCCAGCGCCAGAACATCGTCGATCACTTCAACGACCAGACAAGCGACTACTGTGCGTATCTCTGTTTATGCGTTGTGGCTATGTGTGCACCTGACCTAATTCCTTGTCTCCGTGCCATCCATGGTATTAGTTGTTTTCTTGCTCTCAAGCAAAGCGGGCAACGTGGGGTTCAACCTCGTGGGATCGAACCGCATCGTCTTGTTCGATCCGGACTGGTGCGTACACTTCTTCGTCGAGACTGTGCCGCACGTGTCTGCTCACTTCTTGTCCGCGCGCCGGCTTTTTGCCTTGCACAGGAATCCAGCTAACGATGCGCAGGCAATGGGCCGAGTCTGGCGTTACGGCCAGAAGAAGAAGTGCTGGATCTACCGCTTTGCCTCGTACATTCTTTCCCGCGTCTTTTGGTTGCTGATCGCCATTCTTATGTCATGCCTAACACTCACCCTCGTTTGTCTGTCGGCCTGCTGCCAGGACTGGGACGATCGAAGGTAGCCCTCTTTCCCCTGTACTTTTCTTTCCTGGCGTGTGAGTGTGCACCCTCTAACTCGGGTCCAGAGAAAATATTCCAGCGACAGGTCGCCAAGGAGGGCCTCTCCAATGCTATCATGGACGCGAGTCGCATGGCCGGCGATGCTCTCAAGGTTCCTCCGCGTACCCCATATTTGGCTGCTCGACGCTGCAGGTCTGACCTCTCTTCCCTGTCACAGGCACGCTTCACGAAGGAGGAGCTTCGCGACATCTTCTCGTACAATGAATTCACGGCTTGTGACACCCACGAACTCTTCGGGTGTGAGTGTGTGGTACGTACATGCCCGTGGGCTCCAGCATTTATACTGGCTCTTGTCTCCGTGGTTGTGGGACTCCAGCCACTGGCCTAAACATTGCTGCAGGACGACACGCTCGACGGCAGGAGAGCGCCCAAAGCAAACAAGAGGAAAGTGGAGAAGGACGAGCAGAAAGTCGCGTTGTGGGAGCACCGACGCGATCCTGCAACCTTCACGGTACCTCTTGTGCCCCACCGCTGAATCCGAGTCAAATCCTGAGCTGCAATCGCCATCGTAACACGGCCCTCCTTCCACCCTGCAGGACCCGGTTTTGCAGCGAGTTGGCGAAGAAACGGACCTCATTACGTTTGTCTTCCAAAAGCAAACGCAGAAGGTATCGCTCGGTCCTTGCATTGCGTCGTTCTTTCCTTGTCTGCGACCTCACGCTCTCTGTCGACGACAACCCCAGGACATCGAATTTGCTCCGCCCGAGGAACCGACGAGTGTGAAGCCGTCCGGCGATGAGGAAGAGGGGGACAAAGGCACTGAAGAAGGAGAGGAAGAGGGAGGTGAAGAAGGAGAAGAGGGGACTCGCGCGTCAGATGACGACCAAGACGATGAGGCCGAAGTCGACCTGGAGGATGCCCTGTTGGACGAACTGTGAGGTTGGGACAAAAAACCAAATGGAGAAAATAAACTGGTCGAAACGTGGATGATATTTGCGTGAAAATATCTTGTTCGGCACCAATGGGGGGTCTAGCCGATAGGTTGTCATTTCGGAACGCTCCGGTCGCCATGCCGCGAATACTCCAACGTGTTTTGCCGTAAATGAAAGGCGCTTTTTTCCTGGCACGGTAGGGCTTGGTGGGCCTTTATGATCGCAGGGATTCCATTCTTTCCACCTCATCACACCCGGTAAAACGATGGCAGCTCAGACCCTGCGTTCCCTGCCTCGGCAGTCCACGGTCGCCAACATGGTCTCCGCCAGCGCTTCGTGCCCCTTCTTGCGGATGGCCGAGAGCCAGCAGAGCAACTACCTGCTCAATTTCGGCGGCGAATGCCCCTTCCTGGGCATGGTGGAGGGCCAGAAGCGCCCTCTCATGACGAGCTCCTCTCCCGTCAATGCCCCGGCGCACGCCCAGATGGCCCCCAGCACCTCGTCGCTCCTGGCCTACCCCAATCTCGACGCCAGCCAATTCATGGAGGCCAACAACCTGTTCCTCATGCAAGAGCTCCAGGCCGCCGCCGCCGACATGCAGAACAGCGTCGAGCGCGAGATTGCCCATGGCTTCGAAGACCGCTACACCGAAATGAAGAAGAAGCGTACGCTTCCATTCTCCTCCCCAAGAAAGGGCCGACGATTTTAGGGGTTTTTTGATTAATGTTAATTATTACGTAATTCGTGCAGAGGCCAACTCAGCCGCCGTGCTTGACAAGTACAACACCAACTTCGAGGAAGCCCTCGCGGGCATCAAGCAAGAGGGTCGCTACAGGGTGTTCGCACACATCGAGCGCAAGGCCGGACAATTCCCCGAAGCTACGCTGCACCAGGAGTCCGAGGGCGTGCACAAGACCAAGCCCATTACCGTGTGGTGCTCCAACGATTACCTCGGCCAGGGTCAGAACCCCGTCGTCGTCAATGCCATGAAGGACGCCATTGACAAGGTAATTTTTTTAGGACTTTTTTAATTATTAATTATAATTCGGTCGTGGTGGTGAGTCATCTGGTCATTGTTGCCGCCAAATCATGTCTGACTCTAAAATTGGCGAATGTGGATGTGGCCAGTGTGGGGTTGGTGCCGGTGGTACTCGCAACATCTCGGGAACGAGCCACTACCACGTGGAGCTGGAGAAGGAGCTGGCGGATCTGCACCAGACGGAGTCGGCCCTCCTGTTCACCTCGTGCTATGTGGCCAACGAGGCCTCGATCAGCACGATGGCCAAGATCCTCCCCGGCATGGTTATCTTCTCGGACCAGCTCAACCACGCCTCCTTGATCGCCGGTATCCGCAGCTCCGGGTGCGAGAAGAGGGTCTTCCGCAACAACGACGTGGACCACCTGCACCAGCTGATGAAGGAGTACCCCAAGGACCGGCCCAAGATGGTCATCTTCGAGTCGGTCTACTCCATGGAGGGCAACATCGGACCCATCGAGAAGATCTGCGATGTGGCCGACGAGCACAACGCCCTCACCTTCCTCGACGAGGTCCACGCCGTCGGTCTCTACGGCCAGCACGGTGCCGGTATCGCCGAGAGGGACGGCGTCATGGACAGGCTCAGCATCATCTCGGGCACCCTGGCCAAGGGCTACGGCGTCGGCGGTGGCTACATCGCGTCCTCCTCGCCCATCATCGATGCCGTCCGTTCGTTCGCGCCCGGCTTCATCTTCACCACCTCGCTCAACCCGCCCATGGCCGCGGCTGCCAAGGCCAGCGTCTCCTACCTCAAGCACAACCCGCAGATCCGCGAGAAGCACCAGGAGAGGGCCGCCACGCTCAAGAGCCGCCTGGCTGCGGCCGGCGTCCCCGTCATGCCCTCCGAGAGCCACATCGTGCCCGTCTTCGTCGGCGACGCGGCGCTGTGCAAGAAGATCTCGGACGAGCTGCTGAACAAGCACAACATCTACGTCCAGCCCATCAACTACCCGACCGTGCCCAAGGGCGAGGAGCGCCTGAGGCTTACCCCCACGCCCTTCCACACCGATGAGATGATGAACCACCTCGTCTCCTCCATCACTTCGGCCTTCAAGGAGATCGGCACCCCGGGCATGCGTTCTGCCTACGAGCACTACATGCAGAAGGCTGCGCCTGCTCCGGCGCGGCGCGCCTAGAAGCGCGATGGTGGCGTTGATGTTCTCCCTGTCCGACCTTTGGGTCGTTGTAAACAAAGAGCCTTCCCTTCACGATCTCTGGCCCTCAGGCTCTGTTCTTGGCCAAACACGAGGCCCAATAAGAAATCAGACGGGCAAAGAAGCGGTTAGTCGACACAAATGGGTAGACACAGTGCGGCCCAATCGCAGCGGAGGTGCGACCGTTTTGTGCTTTCTGGCCAGCCTGAGAAATTTCCGCATCGGCAGCTATAAAATCGGCTTCGTGGGGAGACTTGTGTTTTCATCAACGACTCGCAAAGCCTCCACATCAGCTTTCCCAGATCACACTTTCCTTCAATTCGAAATGGCCCGTACCAAGCAAACTGCCCGTAAGTCGACCGGAGGCAAGGCCCCCCGTAAGATGGCCTCCAAGTCGGCCAAGAAGAGCGCCCTCGCCGGAGGCGTCAAGAAGCCGCACAGGTTCAGGCCCGGCACTGTCGCCCTCCGCGAGATCCGTAAGTACCAGAAGTCGACCGAGCTGCTCCTCAGGAAGCTCCCCTTCCAGCGTCTCGTCCGCGAAATCGCCCAGGACTACAAGACCGATCTCCGGTTCCAGAGCGCTGCCGTCGCCGCCCTCCAGGAAGCCGCCGAGGCCTACCTCGTGGGTCTCTTCGAGGACACTAACCTTTGCGCCATCCACGCCAAGAGGTACAATTCACCATTCTCTGATCTCTTTGTTTGGGCATTGTCTGACCTGGATCTCTTTTTCTCTCAGGGTGACTATCATGCCCAAGGACATCCAGCTCGCTCGCAGGATCCGTGGCGAGCGTGCCTAAATCATCTCCGCTCTCTACCCTCCCCCCATCCTGTAAAGCTAAACCTCCTGTGGGTTTTTATCGCCGCACCGACACTTCTTGTACATGCGTGTTATACTCGCTGCACTCGACGTCGACGTCACTAAGTTATTTGTCTCTCCTATCAAAAACAATAAAATACAACAAACATCAACATAATCAGCTCATCATCATCTAGCAGTTGAACCCAAACCGTAGAACAACGGTCACTCTGCCTTTGGCGGTTGTTCAGATAAATCCTGACTTGCCCCAATTTTCCGTAATATTTCCTGAATTCCACAACGACCGCCGAAAACTTGTGGCGGAAAAGACGCTGCCGATGTATTCCGTTCTATTAGCCTCGCCCCCACCACATCACCTCTCCTTCCGACCCAGCAGCACACCTACCCGCCGCACATAACCAACCTACCATGAGCAACTTAACTGTTAAGGTCGTGTACAACGATGACATCAGGCGCTTCTGCTTGCCCACAACCATCTCCTTCAGTGAATTCATCACCAACATCGGCAAGCTGTTCAAGGTCGACGAGATCACGGTCAAGTATGTAGATGACGAAGGCGACGCCATCGTTGTGACCTCCGACGAGGAGCTCCAGGAGGCCTTCCGCTTGGCAAAGGAGCTCACGCCCCCCATCCTGCGCGTAACGGTCCAGGCCAAGGCCAAGGCCGTGGCCCTCCAGAAGACCGTCGTGGTGATCGAGAAGACCGTCCTGCCCACCGCCGAGACGTCGCTCTACCCACCTCTGGATGTCGCGTTCTGGGATGCGCCTGCCAAGGCAGCGCCTGCGCCCCCCGTCGCCGCCCCGACGGTCCTGCCCGAGGAGCCGCGGCCCACTCGTATCGCGCAGCAGATGACGGATTACTGCACCGCCACGTCGCGCTCCGTGTCGCAGTGCTCGAGGGACACAACCACGGACATGCTCAAGTACTCGGACAGCACGCGTCTGCAGCTGAACGACAGCGGGCTCGTCAACTCCACCGTCGCCCTCTGCTCCGACCTCTCGCGCCAGATCGCCGAGGACTGCCGCCTGCTGAGCCTGCAGACCTCTGAGATCTCCAGGCAGCTCGCCGCCGAGCGCAAGGCCGACCTCCTCACCAACCCCTACTTCAAGTACAACATTGAGTACGCATACCTTCATCATCGCCCTCTCGTCAGGCCAAGACAGCTCACAGCTTCTTCTTTTTCTCTTTCACTTAGTGAGATGACTTCGTCGGTGGTCGCCGTCACCAACCGTCTGTCCGCCGAGACTGCTGCCATGTGCCGCAACCTCTCGCAGGCCACCGCGCTCTCGTCCATGCCCCTCTGAAAGCCTTCTGCCGAGGCGTTCCCTGATCTCCCCCTCTGTCCATACCGCGTTTCGACCCCTTCTCTTCTCTCTATCCCGCTCACTCGGCACTAGACCCCTCTTTGTATAGACTGGCCCCGCGGCTGCTGCTTTCGCTGGCGTCGTGTTGCGCAGCCTGGCCAGTACAGCAATAAATAAACCACGCCCTTGCACAGATCCACTGGTTCGCTTCGCCACTGTGACTTCATCATCTCCGGGCCTTCTGGAACTTAGGCCTGTTCATCTTCCTCTCCATCTTCTCCCTCTTGCGCTTCTCCTCCTTGGTCTCCTCCGCGGCCGGTCCACCGCTGCCGCTCAACTGCACCACCGCCGACGCCGGGGAGGAAAGGAGGTGTCAGCTGTCTGCGGCCAACGCGCCGGGGGAGGGGGGGGGGGCAGCACGTACACCACCGAGGACAAGGCCGAGCAGCTTGTAGCCAGCGAAGGCCGGGATCTGGCGGGGAAGAGACAGGGATGAGCATGATGGCGTGCGAAGAGAGAGAAATAGAGAAGCTGACGAGGGATGGTGGTAAGGTCCTTACCACGAGCAGGATGAACCAGAAGTACTCCGAGATGATCGTGGTCAGCTGCACGAACACGACGATGTACACCACGTCGAACGCGTACCTGCGGGCACAGCGGCGATCGCGCGTTGAGGGTTAGGGATGAACCACCCGAGTGAGAGAAGAAGGGAAGGCTGCAGCAGCGGCCCGTACTCGGAAAGGTTGCCGTGGGTGTTGAGGTCGGCGCCGCCATCGATGAGGTCACCCGTTGCGTCGTAGGTGGGCGTGGCGAGAGAGGCGATCCACCAGTAGACGAGGGCGTTCACCAGCGAGCAGCCACCGAACCCGACCCAGTGCCAAAAGCCGAACGAGTCGTTCATCCACACCACGCGCAGCGCGACGTACAGCAACTGCGGGCAGAAAAAGAAGAAATGCACAAGAGCGGTCGGCGCCAAGGAGGCGGAATTGATTAAGGGCCCTTGGGGGCAGGGGAGTGCGTACGTTGACAAGAAGGAGGAGGTATCGCATCCTCTTCATGATTCCCTCATTCTCGGTCTTGCGCTTTTTCGCCGCTTGGTTCGCCTACAAGAAAACGTCGCGTTAACGTGAGAAGTGCAGCAGCGATCGCTGGATAGATTCAAAATCGCGAGCAATCCAGAGGAGCGACGCGTACCATGTCCACGTCGTGCTGTGATCTGTTTAGTTTGACCAGAAAACGAAAGCGTTGAAAAGAAGAAAAGAAAAAGAGAAGAAATTTACGAGAGAGAAAATAGAGAAAAAAATATGGATGGTCAGCGATTTCTCGCGAATTTCTCAAGTATCCCGCTGTATCGGCGAACCACAACGCGGCCTCCAAACATCTCGCAAATCACAGCGGCCGCTGAAGAAGATCAACCAGTGCACTCAATCCTCAACCAGCAATGTGTGATGTCACTTCGGCCAAGTCGGCCATCATCTCCGTTTCGGACAAGGTGGGGTCGTTGAAGGAGGTGTGCGAGCTGTTTGAAAAGCATGGGTTCAACATGACTTCGATCCAGTCGCGCCCTTCGCCCTCAATCTCTCAGGGCTACGACTTCTTCATCGATTTCGAGACCACAAAGAAGGACGATGAGGTCAACGCGCTGGTGAAGGAGCTCGAGGGCAAGACGTCTTCGGTCACCATCCTCACCAAGGGGCAGACTAAGAGCGAAGTCTCTCTGTCCACCTCTGCCTCGGGCGTCCGCACCAAGGGTATACACATCATCGATGCACCACCTCTTTTTGGCAGACTACTTGCATCGTGGAATTTACGCTGGGCGATCTCTCGTGCGCTGGTCGCGTGCAGAAATCCCTTGGTTCCCGCGCAAGCTGAAAGATTTGGATGGCTTTGCCGAGAAGACGATGGAGTTCGGTTCCGAGCTCGATGCGGACCACCCCGGCTTCCAGGACCCCGAGTACAGGAAGCGCAGGTGCGATATCGTTGCCAAGGCCAAGACCTACCGTTCGGGCCAGCCGCTGCCCCGAGTGGAGTACACACAGCAGGAGATCGAGACCTGGGGCATCGTCTACAACAAGCTGAGGTCGCTCTACCCGACCCACGCCTGCCGCGAGCAGAACCACATCTTCCCCCTCCTCGAGCAGAACTGCGGCTACTCGCCCAACAACATCCCCCAGCTGGAGGACATCTCCAACTTCCTGCAAGGTGCTCTTCACACGCTTCTGTTTGGCCATTTCGCGCCAGCACACTCACTCCCATGGGCATGATGATGACGATGATGGTGTTGTGTGCAACCTTCAGAGTGCACGGGCTGGCGGCTGCGACCGGTGATGGGCCTCCTCTCGTCCCGAGACTTCTTGAACGGCCTTGCCTTCAGGGTGTTCCACTCCACGCAGTACATCCGTCACCACAGCAAGCCCCTCTACACGCCCGAACCCGACGTGTGCCACGAGCTGCTCGGACACGTACCTCTCTTCGCCGACCCCGCCTTCGCCGACTTTTCGCAGGAGATCGGTCTCGCCTCTCTCGGTGCCTCGGACGAGGACATCGCCAAGCTCGCCACTGTATGCCGCTGCTCTTCTTGCACACTCCAACTTTTGTTGGTGCCATGTTGCCACCACTGCTCATCACTCACTTACGTCGGCGTCGTGCAGTGCTACTGGTTCACCGTGGAGTTTGGCCTGTGCAGGCAGGACGGCCAGGTTAAGGCTTTCGGCGCTGGCATCCTGTCCTCTTTCGGCGAACTCGAGGTACGCACCGGTTGCAGCTGACCGTCGAAGTGGTCGCGGCAGTGGTGATTGACACGGACCTCGCTCTCTCTCTCTCTTGTCCCCTCCGCAGTACTCCATGAGCTCGGAGCCCGAGCTGCGCCCCTTCGACCCGTTCCAGGCCTGCGAGCAGGAGTACCCCATCACCAAGTACCAGCCCGTCTACTTCGTGGCGGAGAGCTTCGAGAGGGCCAAGGCACAGATGCGCCAGTTTGCCGAGTCTCTCGACAGGCCCTTCACCGTGCACTACAACCCCTTCACCCAGACCGTTGAGGTACACCGGCTCGTTGGCCTTGTGCGCCCTTTCTTCGTGTTCGGGCCTAAACCTCGGTTCTTGTCCCGCCAGGTCCTCGACACGAAGGAGAAGCTCGTCAGCCTCGCCAACACGCTGCGGTCGGACATCAGCCTCCTCGTCTCGGGCATTCGCAACCTCCCTTGAAGGTAAGGCGCGCGTGAAATGTCGTCCTCCAGCCGCACACCGTGATGATGTTTGCCCTGTATACTTTTGTTCCTTTATCCCTCATCATAATCATCCTGCACATCATCATCGTCATCGTCATCGTCTCCTGTTCTCGGACTGTCAATAAAGCCTTGACTTTCTGCCACTTGTACCTTTTCATTTTCATTTTCTTTTTCATTTGTTATATTTTGTTCTTTTTTTTTTTGACGCCCTTCGGTTTTAGGGAAGCGTCGATTCTGGGGAGAAGCCAAAACGAGGGACGACAGCGGTAACCCAGCTCGCCCCGTGAGCTGCGAGACAACTTCATTGGGACGACGGCCTTCATGTACTAGCACAGAGTGCCTACTGCCCTCCCCTTCTTCCTCCCTCCCCCACTCTACCTTCTGCGTCCTCCTCTTTCTTTGGCACAGCACCCAACATAGAATCACATATCCTCGAGAGCGATGTCCACGGAGAACGATGCTCAGCGGCGGATCTCCTTCGATCCGCCCAGCCACGAGGGGGAAGGGGCTGCCCCTGAGGAGGACGAGCACTCGACTTCTCCCCCTCGCCAACGCACCTACAAGGGGGCGAGCCTCCAGCCATCCAACTCCTGCCCCGCCCTCCGCTCACCGCACATACTTCTGACGTCTCCCCCATCAACCCCTTCAGCCACGTCGCCCGTCCCCTCGCCACGTCGCCACCTGCCCTCCTCCCTGCGCACCTCGCTCACCTCCTCTTCCCTTCGCGCTCTCGGCACCACCACTCCGCGGGCACTGTCCTACCGGGAGCGCTTCTCCGTGTGCCTGGCCAAGGACATCAACTGGCAGGACCTCGAGGCCTCCATCCTCGCCGGCAGCACCGAGGAGCTCACGCTTCTCAAGTCCAGCCTCTCGCTCAGCGGCGAGGCCGGCACCACCTCCTACTCGCCCCGGCCCTCGAGCCGAGGCGCCAGTGGCCTCTCCCCGCCCTCCAGCGTGCGCAAGTCGTCCCTCTACCCCGGCGGTGGCGAGGGCAACACTCACTCTAGGAACCACTCGTTCGGCGGTATGGAGGAAGCGGGCTGCGACGACTTTGAGGCCGCACTGAAGAGTGCTGCCACGAGGCTGGCGCCCTCGCGGTGGGAAGAGCTGTTCCGGATGCACCAGGCCGAGCGCGAACAGCAGGAGCGGGAGCGACGCGAAAACTGGCGGCTCAGCGAACAGTCGATGTTCAGGTCGCGCACCCTCTTCTCCGAAGCTGTGCAGGCCTTCGAGAAGACGTCTGAGGTCTCCCCCACGCGCAGCGTCTCCCCGCAGTTCTCAGAACCCGCCATGCCGCATCGCGGCTCGGTCTCGGAGAAGCGGGCCTGGCTGCAGGAGCAGGGCCTACTGCCTGTGGCCGGTCTCGCACCATCTCCCGTCAGCTGCGGTCCCACCACCACCACTTCCGCCGGTGGACGGACCAGGTCGGGCTCCTTCCAAGGGGACCGAAGCAGCGGTACGCACCTCTTTCCACCAATCTTCCTTATCGGTGACGATGACCACTCACCCGCTTCGTGGTGCGTTGATGAAGCTGGCAAGAGGCGGCCACAGTCGGTGCAACTGACCAGCAGCGCTGCGGACAGCGGAATCCCAAAGCGAGGCGTCTTCAACACACCCTATGGCACCATCGTACGCGCCTCACAACCCTCTTTGGCAGAGCCCGAGGCGAGGTCCAGCTCACTAACGACGACGCAATGTGGTGAACCTAGATTCTCCCCGATGGTGAGCCGGCCGAAGCGGACAAGCCGAAGGGGAAGGAGCTGAAGAAGCTCATGAAAGAGCAGGCCAAGCTGAGAGCGCAGCAGGAGAAGGAGGCGCAGAAGGAAGCCAAGCGCAAGAAGCAGGAGGAGAAGAGGAAGGCGAAAGAGTTCAAGAAGCAACAGGCCAAGGAGCAGGCCCACGCTAAGGGCCGCACCACTACGCTCATCAGTTTCCACAATCCGCCACGGCTCGTGAACCTCGCCTCATTTGTACGCCTTTCCTCTTCCACTCTCTGTCTGCCGTGACTCACCTCTCTCTCTCTCTCTCTTTGTGTGTGTGTGTGTGTGTGTGTGTGTGTGTGTGCATGCGTGCGTGCGTGTGTGCGCTCGCGACAGCAGCAGGCACCATCGCCAGCACAGGATCGGCCGGTCTTGGACAAAGTGGCAACAGTTCGAGAAGTGACAAGCATGCTCTCGAACTCAGGTCCGGTTTCTCCGAGAACTCCTCAGGCGGATCGCGGCCACTCGGCCCGCTCGCAGACACAAGCGCCCCCGAGCCGGAACTCTGGAGGCGTCCCGCCCAGCCCGCACAGCCTGTCGTCCTCTGCTCCCTCTTCGCCCATTTTCACCGCACGGCGACGGGCGGAGAAGACCCGAGCAGTGAAGGTGTGACTCCTCTCCATCCACCAACACCGCCGCGACCATTGCGGTTATCAGCTCATCGTCGGTCGTGATCGGGTTGTAGGTCGAAGAACTGGACCCTCGGGTGTGGAAGTTCGAAGAGCCAGACACGGACGACACGGTGATGCTGGGCGGGATGGATGCCGATGGGGTCCAGCTCGTCAGCGGCGCCTCTCTCTACAAGATCATCCAACGCATCACCTTCGCCCAGTACCCGGGTCCGTCTCCTCT
>CDFB01044083.1:0-13617 GCA_000826425.1 Acanthamoeba lugdunensis | reverse complement strand
CGCCAGGCCTACCTCGACGAGAAGCAGCAGTTCGAGGCCGAGCGCTCGCGCACCCTTGAGACCGTGGTGAGCGAGCAGGAGGATCTCTACGCCAAGGACAAGGAGATCGATGAGCTGCGCGAACAGCTGCGCAAGGAGCGCGACGAGCGCGAGCGCGTTGTGAACGAGGAGCTGGCGGCCGTAGGGCGCGAGCGCGACGAGAAGGAGCACCAGCTGGGCCTCGTCGGCCTCCAGTTGCAGAAGGTCAAGCAGACCAAGCACGCGCGCAAGCAGGAGTTGGCCCGGCTGAACGACCAGCTGGCCGGGCTGACTGCCGAGCAAATGCAGTGGAGTGAAGCGCGCGCGCAGCTGGAGGAGGAGCTCGACCGGGAGCGCAAGGCGCGTGCTGGACTCGAGGCGCGGGTCAAGCAGCTCGAGGAAGAGAAGATGGTGAGCGATGAGGTGGTGAAGCGGGTGGGCCAGCGCATGGAGAAGCAGAAGCGCGAGGCCGAGGAGCTGCTCGAGCGTGAGCGTGAAGAGAAGAGACAGTTAGCGGAGGCCCTCGAGTTCGAGCGACAGCGCGCGACCCATCTCGAGCGCGAGCGGGAGGAGCGAGAGCAGCTGGAGGCCCAGAGACAGAGGGAGCGGATCGAGGGCGGCGAGCGGCAGGACCAGGAGGAGGCTCGGCTGCTCGACCAGCTCGAGGCGGAGCGCCGGGGTCGCGACTCGCTTCTGGCCGAGCACGAGAGGGAGCTGGGTCGGCTCAAAGCCCTCGCGCAGGACCTGGACCGGGAGCGCGCCGAGCGCGAGCGGGCACAGGCCGAGCTCGATCGGGAGCGCGAGGAGCGAGAGAAGCTGCAGAGCGAGAAGGCTAGCCTCGTGGCGCTGATCGAGATCGAGCGCCGGCGAGCCACCGACCAGAAGGCCGCCGATGAGGGACTGCAGCGCGAGCTCGACCGGGAGTCCCGCGAGCGGCGTGAGCTGGCCGAGCGGGCCAGGCGCGAGCGCGAGGCGCTGCAGAAGGAGCTCCGGGACCGTGACGAGGCCATCACGCTCAAGAAGGAGAAGACGAAGCTTCTACGCCAGAAGATCCTGGTGCTGATGGAGGAGAACCAGCGCATCAAGGACGGGTCGCGGCGCGATCGGGAGCGCGACAAGGTCGAGCGCGAGCGCAAGCGCGACGAGGAATCGAAGCGGTCGCGCGAGGAGAAGGAGCGGGAGCGGGAGGAACGCGAGCGGATCAGGAAGGAGAAGGAGAAGGAGGTGCAGGAGAAGGAGCGCATCCGGAAGGAGAAGGAGATCGAGGTCGAGGAGAAGGAGAAGCTGCGACGCGAGATGGAGCGCGAGCGGGCGGAGAAGGAAAAGCTGCAGCGCCGGAAGGAGCAGGAGCTGGACGAGCTCCGGCGGGACCTGCAGGAGAAGGAGGTCATCGAGAAGAACATTTACTGTGCCGACGCCAATGCCTACTGCGCTGGTGGTACGTGATGACCCAATTTTATTCCATTCCTTCTCATTCCTCACTTGATGGTGCGAGTGCAGACGTGCCGCGAGCGGCGCTCGATCTCCACACCTACCTGGTGCAATATGAGGGCACGCCGGCCCAGAAGGCCAACTTCGTGCGCAAGGCCACCACCGCGATTACCACCTCGATCCAGGTATTCTCCTCCTTCGTTCTTTGCCCCCCCCCCCCAAGGAGTGCCTCATCGCTTTCGTTCTTTAGAGGGAAGCAGAGGACGCGGAGATGCAGAGCTTCTGGCTCTCGTACGTTGCCACGCTGTCGCACATGGCCCACGGGCAGGGCGACGTCGAATCAAAGCCGGGCCTGCCGGGCCGCGATGTGGCCAAGGACCTGCGCAACACGGTCGTCACCCGCAGCGTCAAGGACCGCGGCATCGTCTCGCGGTTCTGGGTCGAGAGCGAGCGGCGAAACCTAAGCCGCGACGAAGTAAAGCGCGTACTGCTCGAGGCTCTCGAGAAGGAGAAGACCAACGGTGGCGATAGCGTCCCTCTCATGCTCCTCGAGCTCGAGGTGGTGATGCTCGACACACTGGCCAACCTGCTCGACGCCGCCATGACGCTGCTCGAGCCCGTGCTGGTGCCGGCCATCATGGAGTACCGCCCGTTCCTGTCGCGCCGTAAGAGCATGGTGCGCCGCGAGCGCGAGAAGGACAAGCGACGCCGGCCCGCGCCTCAGTCCGACGGCGGTGACGAGGAGGGACCCAAGGTCTCGCCCGAGCAGGTGACCCAGCAGCTCAAGGCCTTCCTCCAGATCGTCCAAAAGAAGAAGTGCGTTTCCAGTGCCGTGTCTCTGTCGTGTGTTGTATCGTGTTGTCTGTGCTGACGAGAGAGGCAGGTTGTACGCGAGCGTGGTGCAGGTGATCTTCGAAGACTTGGCCCACGCGATCAACGCGCACCTGTTCAACACGCTGGTCCAGCGCGGCGAGCTGTGCACGTCGGCCATCGGCTTCCAGATCAAGTTCGGCCTGTCGCCCCTGCGAGAGTGGCTCTTCGCCGCCAGCCTGGCCGACCCGGCCCGCGTGCGGGACTGTCTGGGCCACATCGAGGAAGCGGCCAACGTGCTGGTGGTGGACAAGCGCCTGTTCACCAGCGCGAAGGACGTCAAGGACATCTTCCAGCTGCTCAACCCCGTCCAGATCCTCCACTTCCTCTCCGCCTTCCGTACCGACGAGTACGTCCGCACCTTTTATCTTGTGCGGCGTGTGCGTGGCCACTTACTTTCTTCGTGATGGTTTGGTCGAGCAGGGAGTCGGAGATGGTCCCACAGGAGTCGCTGCAGGCGGTGCGCCATACGATCGCTCGAGCGAACGAGCGGACGGGCATGCTGCGCCTCAAGCTCGACCCACACACCAGCCCACTCCCGCCGCCTTCTTCGTCCTCCTGAGCGCAGTGGCAAAGACCACACACACATTGAGCAATCATCATTTTACCTTCAAACTCTCGTTCTTGTTGGCTTAGAACTGCTTCTTGTAGAAGTCGGCCACGAGCTTGATGGCCTCGTTGGCGCGCTGGGCCTGCAGCTCGTCTGACCAGTCGCCGCGCGCGGCGCAGAATCCGTGGTGGACATCGTCGAAGCGCTTGTGCTCTGACTTCTCGTGGAGCGCCGGGCTGGCTTCCTTCAGCGCCTCCATGTAGGGCACCTTTTCCACGTACGCTGAGTTAGATGGAGCCACGCGTCGTTTCGCACACGCACACGCACACGGTACCATGTCGGGGTCGTCCTTGGTCGGGAGGTTGATGATGGGCACCTGCAGGAGCTTGGCGTCATCGGGGGTGAAGAAGCTCGGGTGGATGAACGCCGCCGCGGCGTAGGTGGACCCGTCCTGTGCCGCATGCCAGGCCATTTTGGCTGTCGTGTGTTTACGTGCGCACGCAAAGCCGAATTGTGAGTCCTCACAGTCGTGTGTCGTGTATCGTGTGCGTGTGCGGTGTGTGCGGTGTGTGCGGGTCCTGTACCGCCCCAACAGAAGCCAAAGAGAGCGATCTTCTGGGCTCCCTCCTTCTGGGCCAACGCGGTGGTGGCGGCAAGGCTGGGCTGGATCTTTTCCCATGAGCCCTCCGTGCCGATCCACTTCATCAGCTCACTCCGGCTACCACCCACGACACGCGGGTTAGTTTAGACATGTACACGTGCAAGATATGCCCCTGAAACGGGCGCAAGGTTTGAGGACAGCGGCAGTTTGGGGGCGTACTCGTGCGTCGCCATTTTCTCTGCGGTCCAAGGCGCCCCACGGAAGAAGTCAGGCAGCAGGACCCGGGCGTGGGTGGCGCTGGCCACAAGGTCACAAAACTATGATGAAGGATTAATCGAAATATAAGTAAGATATACGAATCAATGACGCATCAAGAAAATGGCGTAGTGGTGGGGCACCTGCTTAGTGTTGTTGTGGAAGCCGAAGATGTCGTAGACGCCGACGATGGCCGCCTTTGCGTCAGAAGGGCCGACGCTGTAGACCTCCATTCCGTCCACCTCCACTATGCTCCCTTTGGGCACATACTCCGACTTCACCGGAGGAAGCGAGCAGCAGGCATCGGGCATCGACATGGTGGCTAGTGGGCTAGTGCGTTTGAGTGTGAGAGTGCCGTTCGCTCCCGTTCCTGCCTTTTGTGTGTGTTCATTTTGGTCGACCTCAAAAAAGCCGCCACTCCGGCGCAAGTGACTGTTGAACATTCAACATCGTACGGCGCCCGCCCACACGTCTGCAGTTGCAGCCAACAGCTGGCCTTTGGAGTGGGTAAGGGGGGGCACATGGCTCCCGCGATCCAAAGATCTTGGCTTGGAAGACCTCTGGTCCCTTAAAAATTAGTTTTTATTTAATTTCCTTGATCGGCAGAGAATTTGGAGGAGGAGGAGGAATTTTGCGGACAGAGGGATGGCCCGTGAACGGGACTGGAGCTACGCCCTCCCTCTGCGTCCTGTGTGGGGGTGGACTTATGGCACTGTCCACTCCGACTTTATTTTTCTGAGGCACTCTGTACGTTTCCTCCATATTTCCGCACCGCAATTAGCAATCACCTCCAGCACTTCTGACACACAGTGGTCAACCTTTCTGGCGTCCGCCCCCGCGTCCACGAGCGCTTTGGGGAGGGCTGATGGGCAAAAGGCCAAGGACCCCATATACTTATTATAGCGCCCCAGCGCCGCGGTGGACTCGCTTTGCCCCTTGGCCCCGCTCACCGCGAACCAGAGCGGCACGTCGCCAAGCGGTATGCGTGGGCTGGGTATATAGCGCTCAAGCACCGCCATGACGTCAGAATCGCGCTTGTCCCTCAGGGCCCTAGTCTCCGGGCAGTCCGTGTAGGCGTGTTCGTGCATGTCCTTTTTTGTCGGACACGGTGTGTGGACCAGCAGGGCCGTCTCCGCTCCCACTGGTATGTGGTCTGTGCACATCGGACACTCCTGGGTGCTATGGACCGCCCTGCTGGCAAGCCAGTTGTCGCGCTGGTCAGGGTTCCCCTTGAACTCCCTGGGGAACCACAGGCCCCTCTCCCCATCTACGCGGTCCCAGTACAGGTGCATTCGTTCTGCGTTCGGGCACTGGGACTTGAACCTGGCGCCATGCAACCACCGACAGGTCCGAGACCCCTCATAACCCAGGCATATGCTGTTGGACTTCGCGTAGTTGGTGCTCCGGTCCCTAAGTAACTCGCCCCTGGATGGCTTAAGTGCCTGTTTACGAATGCGCCACCCGGACTCTGCTCCAAGCGCCCTTTTTCGCAGATCATCCTCCACCAGGCTCCCGGTGAGGTGTACCAGGGCGACCGCATCGAGCGAGGAGTCAACATTATGCGCGGCCACCCTAGTAGCCCGAGAGCGTGCCGTCAGGGCCAGCTCATCGGCCTTGACGTTGCCCTGGACAAGGGTCTCAAAGTCTGCCCCGTGCCTCGCCTGGGCCGCCGAGATCTTAGCGTTCCACTTGGCCGCCTCTTCCGGCCTGGAGGCCAGGGCTCGTGCAGCCTTGTCCTCTATGTGACTGGGCATGTGGGAGAAGTCTATGCTGAACCCTTGGTCCCGCCTGCGCTTTACCTGTTGCTGGACGCGGCGCACGATGCTCCTCCCCTTGGCTCGCTGTTGCTTACCTCTGTTCCAGGCGTCAAACTGCAAGATGGCAGCAATGGCGCTAGTGCAGTCGGTAATGACCTCTACATTGCACAGCGTTGGGGCCTTTTCCAGGGCCACCTGTATGGCTGTGAGCTCAGCCACGTAGGAGGACTCCCCGCTGGGGATCAAGACAGTCTTGTTGTATCTGTCACAGAGGCTGGAGAAGACCACCCCCACCGTGGCGCACCCTGGAACGTAGCTCCCATCCGTCCAGACCCTCACCGTGTTGGTAGCGTGATTCCAGTGCAGGCAACTTTTATCCTCCTCAGACACAGGCTCGCCAGTGCATATAGGAGGTGCCCACACGCCCCAATCTCCCCATATGCACTGCACCTTCTGGTGGACACCCTCCACTTCCTCATAGTCTTCATCCACCCCAACTGGCCCCACCAACCCCTCTATCCAGTCCCTTCTTTCCACAGGTGTAGCACCCTGCACCTGATCCCATGCAAAAATGCCGCAACCATACAGTGCCTTCCACACCAGGTTGGACACTGAGCACCCCACATGCAACTGGGTCCTGTCCACCAGCTTGAGGACGGGGTCTATGTCCAAGATCTTGAGTGCCAACTTCCAGTGGTGTAGGAGGTCGCTGTTGCTGGGCGGCCAGGCCATGCTGGCCAGGATAGTCTTTGTGGCTATTGTGCCACCATTGAGCAGGGTGGTAGTACTTGTGCACACCTGGGCTGCCTGCAGAGCTCACAAACTAATGAGCCCCTGTCCCCCAGACTCTTCACTGGCAAAGATAGGGTCCAGATCATACTGGGGGGGGAGCCCCAACGCCTGGCGCACCCTACTGGCTACAGGCAATTCCATCTTGGAGAGCCACTTATCCAGGTAATTGATGACGCCCATGCTGTAGGATACTATAGATGTGGCCCCAGTGTTCATGACCCTGGCCAGAAGTTGGGGTGGGACCTGGTGGCCACCAATAGACTTGAGGAAGGCGAAAACCTTGGCCTCCATGCACTCCATCTGCAGATTCCAGCAAAGGTTAAGGTTGAGCCAAATGCCCAGATACTTATAACTCTCATGCAGTGCCAGCTTATTGATGAATTTATCTTGGAAGGTCAGCTGAAGGGCGTTGTCCTCTACATTGTTAGTATATCCCAACTTAGCCTGGTTTATGCTGAAGTTGTGATATTTGTAAAAGGCAACAAGCTTGTTGTATGTGCTGCAGACATTGCCAAAGTCCTGGCCTATCAGCACGATATCATCGCAGTACACTAAAATCAGCAAATGTAGTCCTGAGATGAACTTGTACCCAGCACACTCTGGGCTACTCACGATCCAGTGGATGAGAGGGTTGAGCACCAGAATGAAGAGGAGGGGCGACAGCCCATCGCCCTGGCAAACCCCCCGGCCGTAAGGGACACAGTCGGTCAGCACCCCATTGAGCCTGAGCCACATGTGGCAGCTGTTGTACAGGTTTTGAATGGCCAGTACAAAGGCCGGGCTAACTCCATAATGCCGCAGCGTACATGCTATAGCCGCATGCAAGACACTGTCGTAAGCCTTGCACATGTCCACATAAACCAGGTGCAACTCCATTTTGCGCCGCCTACTGTCCTCCACTGCATCCACCAGCGCCCGCAGACAATCAGCAGTGGACTGGCGTGGCCGGAATCCATTTTGGTGCTCGTCCAGGATACATCCATCAAACGCCTTATAGAGCCGTTGGGTAAGGATGGCAGTGTACACTTTGTACACCACCTGTAGGAGGGATATAGGCCTATAGTTGCCTGGATAGGCGCGGTTGCCATCCTTGTACAGCAGAACCACAGCAGCCTCCTTCCAGGCGTCCAGAATATCTTGGCCCTTAAGACACTCATTAAAGACATCGGCCAGCACCTCCACTGCTTCAGGGGGGAGCAGACGGAGCATAGCAACTGTCACCCCATCTGTGCCCGGGGTAGTGGATTTCATGCGCCTGAGGGTGTTCTGTACTTCAGCAACAGAGATGTCCTGCACAAGCAGCCCATTGTCATCATGGCTGACCTTGCGCTGGTCACAATCCCACCATGGCTCATCACCAACGTCATCCGGTACAGCTGTGCTCTGCCTTCCCCACCACTTGGCAAATTCTGCTGCAATAGTCCCTTGGTCAGTGCTATGCACCTCCGCCTCACCCTCCCAAAAAGTCACCTCCTGTATAAGTGTATGCTCCTGCTGTGGCCTGAGCTTCGACCAAAATTTATGTTGGTTAGAGTATCCCGCCTGGATGATACCCTCCACCTCGCTGACCCTGCTGGCCCTGCGCATGTGGTTCCTTTCCTCATCAAGCATAATGGTAGTCCGCTTTATGGCTGCAGCCAGATCATGGACTGCCTCCTGGCTCTGCATTGGAAGGAGGACGTGAGGGAGGTTTATGCCTTCCCTGCGGGCCGCCACCTGTACCTCAGGGCGTGCACGGTGGGGGGCACCTCCAGAGAGTGTCATAAGGAGCCCATTGCGTGCAGAAATAAGCCGCTGGCGGTGTCCCCGGAGAGTGCCTGCCTTCTTTGAGTCCAGAGACCCCTTGGTGCGGCGCTGCGGGCGAGTGAGCAAACTCGCAGTTGCATGGCCAATAGCATCAGTGATGGAGACCACAGCCTCATTCACCCTGTTGGAGTAACCCTGGGAGCGCACCCTGTCATGCCACTCAGAGCTGAGCTCCGCTTTTAGGGCTTTCTGGAAGGCCTCAGCGACGGCAGGCACTTCCAAGAGGTGATAGCTAATCTTATTATCTGGTACCGGGGCGGGCAACGCAGCACCCCAACCCAAACAGAGGGCCAAGGAGACTGGGGAGTGGTTGGAGTTGATGACGGCAGAATGTATTTGAGACCGGCACACCCTGTTCTTGGTATATTGGTTTGTTAGGAAGTAATCCAGTCTAGCTGTAGTGATCCCCGTGCGAGCCTGCCCATTCGTGCGGCGTGTAGTGACATTGGTTTGGGTATGTCTCCGGCACTGTGGGTGTAGGTTACAGTGTACATCCTGCAGCAGCTTGCCCTGAATAACCGTGCATATGGCCCTGACCTCGTTGTTAGCACAGACCCCGCCAAAGTTGGACCACTTGTCCCCTGGCCCAGGGGGCACATTCCAGTCACCCCCGAGGACCAGCAACGCGGCCAGCCCAGTATTAAGCGCCACCCCTTTAATGTACTTATTGACGAAGACGTCATTTTTAGTCTTGTTGCCCGAAGGGGCGTAAACATTGAAAACCACCACCGGCTTGGGCTGAAAATGTAGCACTATTTTTTGTAGCCGTCGGCACTGGTTTCCCTTGGGTGTGAGGACGGGGGTCTGAGCAACCCTGGGCGCCACTCCAACCCGAACCAGGGTGAGGAGCCCCCCATACGGGGCTAGCTTGCGGACACCAGCAGTGGATACGGCCGTCTGGACCTGCGCTGGCGACCAGCTGGGGTTCCGTTTCTGCAAATCTGCTGTTTTGCGCCTGTCTCTTTTGGCACGGACCTCGTGAACTGATTTCAGGTTCCAGAAAGGCTCGTACCCTGCAGCCCGGGCTGCACTTTCCAAGGGCGCGAGGTGGCTGCTGTCAAACCTGCCAACTTCCTGGATCAGGACAACATCCCATAATTTATCCTTGGCAGCTAGGATGAGCGTCGTCAGTTCCTTCCAGTTCTTACGTATATTGAAAGTAGCTAAAACTAAAGCTGCCCCAGCACCGCCAGGTCCCCCACTCTCATCACCCTGAGCGTGAGCCACTTGCACCCAGAGTGCCAAAACCAGCACTAGGTACCAGACCGGCTGGACCCGCCAGTAGGACTTAACTCGAAAAGGGCCGGCGGCCTGCTGAGCCGGTACCACGCGACGTCGACTGGAGGGGGGAGGAGCAGGCAAGAAAGGGGCAATGGCGTTGTATTTACCAAAAGGTCTAGACAGGAGCGATGGCCCTCCGGTCCCACAGAAAGGGACCACAATGACGCAGAGCAAGAGGGCCACCAACAGGATGGCCAGCCTATCCTCAAGCCCCACCCGCGTCGCCGCTCCGGCGGGCCTGACGCTCCAGTCGCTCCTGGATGCGGCGCTGGATTGCCTGCTGCCTGTCTCGGGCGAGGCGCTCCTCGTCGGCTGTGGCCCGCCGCAGCTGCTCAGCTGCTTCACGGAAGCGCCGGTCTCTGGCCTCCTGCTCCGTCTTTCTGGCCTGTGCCTGACTTTGGCGATTGAGGCTAGCCTCCTGCCACTGCACGACAGACCGGGCGATGAGGCCGGGTCAGGGCTCATGTAGGGGGCGGAGGGGGGGGTAGGGGCGGGGGCGGAAGCTTGGAGTTGTACCTTTTTGATCTGGTCGGCAGTAGCCGGGCGGACGAACTTGACGCTGGGTAAGCCCGTGAGTAGCGGGGCCGGGGAGGCCGCGAGGAGGACTTGCCGGTTGGCTTCAGAGCCCGCGTTGACGCGCACGTAATTTTGGTACATGCCCTTCCGTTTTACGAATTCGATTTCCGAGACCCGGACCCCGGTGTACGAGAGGATCAGTTCTCCAAGCTCCTTGGGCTTGACCTGGATTGGCACACCCTTGATGTTGACCGGGTGCCTCTCCTCGTCGAGGTCGAGCCAGTCGGTGAAGTAATACTCCGAGAAATTCATGACTCCTCCGCCGGCCTCGAGCAGGTAGTCCATCGCAGTCCTGGAGGAGGCCGTGATCTTCCACGTAGGGAGTTTAGCACGCTCGATGCGCTCCAGGCTGAAGTCCTCTGGGGAAATGGTACGTCCCGTGGCAGCGTGCAGGCAGGCGATCACATCCTTCTGCCCAAAGGCATGAGGGATGTCCGGATCGGCAGCGCGGACGGCGACGAGGTACTGCTCCGGCGCGGTGTCGCCGAAGCCTCGGAGGAAGTTGAACCGGCCTGGGGGCTTCTCCTCGCGCCAGTAGGCATCGACCGCACTCCGCTCCTCCTCGACGGCCGGTTGCTCCCGAGCTGCTGTCATGATTGACAACTCCCGTCGTCCTCTGCTGTAGCAAGCGGAGCCTGCGACGTAGGTGAACAGCCCGATCTCGCGCAGCAGCTGCAGAACGGCCTCGCTCTGGTCGGCCTCCACCTCCTCCCAGTAGAGCGTGCGAAGCCGGGTGAGTTCGTCGAAGCCCTTGGGTTGAAAGGTGCCCGAAGCGCCCTCCTGGTCACTCTCCTCCTCCTCCTCCGCGCCCAGTCTGGGTCGCTTGGAGGTCCGGTTGGATAGGTTGGTGGGGAGCATGGCGGCTGAGGGGGTAGTGTTGAACGCGTGGGGGTGAGTAAAGAAGAGAGGGCGTCCCGTCGTTTTATACCTGTGCGGGGAGGCCAGACCCCCGGAGAGAGGCCAGAGGGGGTCGTCGGCAAGGTCTGCACCAACCAGCACGGGACAGACGGCAGCATCGCCCACTCTCGGAGCAAGGCGATGGCGCGCGCCAGCGCGTGCCCCCGTTCCAGCCAACAGCCCCTCGCACCACCTCGTGTCGCCTGCTACGCCCTCGGGTAGACCCGGATCCCAGTATCGTTTCTGGATTAAATCCAACCCGGAATTTTGGGTCTGGGTAGGGGAAGATTGGGTACCATCGATATTCGCACCCATCAGGAAGGGGGCAGAATGTAGGGACGGACAGGAGACCGCAGTTGAGGGGAGACGATTTACACCAGATACCGGGATGCATGTATTGTCAAATTGAAAACGACGCCATTCCGTCGCCTGGTAGTATTTAAAGGGCCTCCAGGTCGACCCCGCGCTGATGGGCTCAGCGCCAGCCTTAGAACTCACAATCGCTGCATCTTGATCCTCTCTCCACTCTATCATTTTTTTTCTCGGCAGAGAATTTTCTTTATTCTGCATTTCTACTTCTTTTCCTTGCTTTGCTCTGTGAAATTTGGGGGAAGGTGGGATAAAAGGCGGCCTGGCGTCGATCGATTTATTGAATAATTACACAATGCCGAAGAAGGGAGCGTCAGCGAGAGCCAGAGCGCGAGCGGCGGAGAACGACGAGGCGACGGCGAAGAAGGGCGCCGCTGCCGCGGGCGGACGAAAGAAGAGGCAGACGCTGGGCGAGGAGGAAAGCGATGAAGAAGAGGAGGTGCAATTGAAGTCCGGGCGAGGCAAGAAGGCCGCCCCTCCTCCGAGGAAGGGAAAGAAGCCGGACAGCGACAACGACAGCGACAATGCTTCCGATAACGAGAATGAAGATGAGGGGAAGGCGACAAAGGCCAAGACCAGGCAGGCGACAGATGTGAAGGTCGTCTCGAAAACGGCCAAGATGCAGGCCATCATGGCCGAAGCGCAGAGCAAGGGAGACGGCTCGGAGTTCGTGATCAAGCTTCAGGACTTCACCATGTCCTTCGCCGGATTGACGCTGCTCGATAGCACGAATCTCACACTCGCATTCGGACGTCGCTACGGATTCGTGGGCGCGAACGGTCTGGGCAAGTCGACCCTGCTGCGGCACATCGCCCAGAGGCTGTTCCCTGGCATTCCGAAGAACATCCAGATCCTCTACGTCGATCAGGAGGTCGATGCGACGGACGCGACTCCCCTCGCCAGCGTGATGGAAGCCGATGAGGAGCGAAACAACCTCTACAAGGAGCTGGCCAAGCTCGAGGAGGAGAAGAAGGTCGAGGAGGCGCAGTACGCTGCGGGTGTCGAGCTCGAGTACGACGGCGCGCGAGATGAGCGCATCATCGAGGTGCAGAAGCGATTGGCCGAAATCGGCGCCCACACGGCCGAGGCTCGCGCCTACGCCATCCTCAGCGGTCTCCAGTTCACCGAGGAGATGATCAAGGGTCCCACCAGGCACCTCTCGGGTGGTTGGCGCATGAGGATTGCCCTCGCTCGCGCGCTCTTCTGCCGCCCGCATCTTCTGCTGCTCGACGAGCCGACCAACCACCTCGACTTGCACGCTTGCGTGTGGCTCGAGGACTTCCTGTCCAAGTGGAAGAAGACGCTGCTGGTCGTGTCGCACGACGTCGACCTGCTCAACAACGTCTGCACGGACATCATCTCCATCGGCCAGCAGAAGCTCTTCCAGTACCGCGGCAACTACGACGCGTTCGAGCACATCGCCTCCGAGCAGCTGCGCCAGCAGATCAAGGCCTACGAGAAGCAGCAGAAGCAGATCAAGCAGGCCAAGATCGAGAAGGGCAAGGCCGGCAAGGCCGAGGACGCCGCCAAGAAGAAGGCCAAGGAGAAGGGCAAGGGCGGCGGCGGCGGAGGCAACCGCAGGGAGGGCAGCAACCAGGCCAAGAAGGCCGCCATGCGCAAGGTCCGCGAAGTCGAGGAGATGGAGAAGATCGCCAAGCCGCCTAAGGACTACCGGGTCTCCTTCAAGTTCGAGGAGGCCGACCCGCTGCCCCACCCCGTGCTCCAGGTCCAGGAGGTCGGCTACCGCTACCCCGCCGGCCCCGGCGAGCCCGAGAACCCGTTCATCTTCGAGAACCTCAACCTGGGTATCGATCTCGACACCCGGATTGCCCTCGTCGGCCGTAACGGCGCCGGCAAGTCGACCCTGCTCAACCTGCTCACCGGCGACGCCGAGCCATCCAAGGGCATGATCATCACCTCGCGCAAGCTCCGCATCGCGCGCTTCACCCAGCACTTCGTCGACCAGCTCACCATGGACCAGACCCCCGTCGAGTACCTCATGACCCGCTTCCCGGGCATGTCCGAGCAGGAGGCCCGCAACCAGCTCGGCAAGTTCGGTCTCACCGGCAAGGTCCACCTCAACAAGCTCGGCACCCTCTCCGGCGGCCAGAAGAGCCGAGTCGTCTTCGCCACGCTCGCCAACAGCAAGCCCCACATCCTCTTCCTCGACGAGCCCACCAACCACTTGGACATCCAGTCCATCAAGGCCCTCGCCGACTCCCTCCGCGAGTTCAACGGCGGCGTCGTGCTCGTCACCCACGACCAGTACCTCATCTCGGCCGCCTGCAACCGCATCTGGTGCGTCGAGGGCAACGGCAAGGTCTTCGAGTTCCCCGGCGACTTCAAGGCCTACTCCGAGAAGCTCCTCGAGGAGATCGCCTTCCACGAGGAAGAGGCCTAAGCGACGCTGGCCC